>CAKALG010044971.1:0-12128 GCA_916700815.1 Helicolenus hilgendorfi
GTAGCAGTAATTAGTGTGTGTGCTCCATAAAAACAGAGAGAAAGTGAGCTTCATTATGAAAGGACAGGAGAAATGGGGAGTTTAGGGAGATTTGAATTTAAATATGGCTTCATTAAAATCTGACTAAAAAAAGAGCTTTCATTAAAATCTGCAGGTTATTATCTGCAAGTAGAACTACGGGAGACAAACTGACTTTAAAGTCTGTCTAAAAGTTCTCCCACTAGTTTTTATTGCTTTTCAGTGGCTCCCGACCTTTCTGTCTTGTGTGTCTTTTAAATGGAGAAACTTGTGATCTCATCACAGTGAGGTCATCGGCACGGTCTGAAATGAACTTTTTTCACTTCCTGACACTCAGAAATTTGATCTGCCACTTTTGAAATCTCTGCGCTAAATGAAAGGGAATAACATTTTAGATCTGATATCATTCAATGTTCGATATATTTTACATAAAAAACATTATATACACGGTAAATTACAGTGTTGGAATTACACCATAGCTTCTGGGGGAGCCCTATTTTTGGGGGGAGGGAGGTTACTGTACACAGTACTGTACTGTAATTGTCATCTATAGTGGTTATTTGCTTAAAAACACACAATTTAAATGATTATTTAAATATTTGCTTTGATTAAAAAAAAATCTTGGTAAGTTGTTATGAAGTTAAAACGGTAATAATTCTCTCTCTGTTATCTATTTTATGTTGATGTGAAAACATCTCCTACAAACAAATGGATTTATTCAAGTTTCTCACCAAAAACATTACATTACATTTGAACACATCATGATAACGCCTAAACCTAACTATTCGATTTCAATGCCTAAACCTAACTATTCGATTTCAATGCCTAAACCTGACTATTCGATTTCAATGCCTAAACCTGACTATTCGATTTCAATGCCTAAACCTAACTATTCGATTTCAATGCCAAAACCTAACTATTCGATTTCAATGCCTAAACTTAACTATTCGATTTCAATGCCTAAACCTAACTATTCGATTTTAATGCCTAAACCTAACTATTCGATTTCAATGCCTAAACTTAACTATTCGATTTCAATGCCGAAACCTAACTATTCGATTTCAATGCCTAAACCTAACTATTTGATTTCAATGCCTAAACCTGACTATTCGATTTTAATGCCAAGACCTAACTATTCGATTTCAATGTCTAAACCTAACTATTCGATTTCAATGCCTAAACCTAACTATTTAATTTCAATGCCAAAACCTAACTATTTAATTTCAATGCCAAAACCTAACTATTTGATTTTAATGCCTAAACCTAACTATTCAATTTCAATGCCTAAACCTAACTATTCAATTTCAATGCCTAAACCTAACAATTCGATTTCAATGCCTAAACCTAACTATTCGATTTCAATGCCTAAACCTAACTATTCGATTTCAATGCCTAAACCTAACTATTCGATTTCAATGCCTAAACCTGACTATTCGATTTCAATGCCTAAATCTAACTATTTGATTTCAATGCCTAAACCTGACTATTCGATTTTAATGCCAAGACCTAACTATTCGATTTCAATGTCTAAACCTAACTATTCGATTTCAATGTCTAAACCTAGCTATTCGATTTCAATGCCAAAACCTAACTATTCGATTTCAATGCCTAAACCTAACTATTCGATTTCAATGCCTAAACCTAACTATTCGATTTCAATGTCTAAACCTAACTATTTAATTTCAATGCCTAAACCTAACTATTCAATTTCAATGCCTAAACCTAACTATTCGATTTCAATACCTAAACCTAACTATTCGATTTTAATGCCAAGACCTAACTATCTCTATCCTAAGAGCGGTCTTAACCGAACCCTAACCTTGAACTTAACCATAACCACTACTTGCCTAACCCTAACCGTAACTATAACCATCACTTGCCTTACCCTTACCCTTACCCTTACCTTTACCTTTACCTTAACCCAACCCCACCGTTAACCACTGACCCATACATCAGCTTTTTTTCCCAGTTGGGTACACAGCTTTTGCTGGTCTTTAGTCTGAAATGTGTCCTCGAAGGTGGCCTAAGTCAGGAACACACACACACACACACACACACACACACACACACACACACACACACACACACACACACACACACACACACACACACACACACACAGACAGATGAGAGGGCTTATCACCAGCTAAACTGTCATAAAGCTTGTCAGAGACGGGCTTAACGACAACTCGCAGTGTAAAACAGCTGTCATTATGATTAAACAAACTCATCAGCAGTAGTCAGGGTGCTCAGCTGAGGCGCAGCTAAATGAGGAACACGTTGAAGTGATGGATGTGAACCTCAAACTTATTTAATAGGATTTTCTGTATCACACGTGGGGCTCCTTTCTAGCTGCATGCTGCTGTTTTTTTGCAGCCCTTTACTTCGTCTTCCTCACTGTGTCCTCACATCTCTCCCTCTGTCTCTCCATCTCTATCCCTCTCTTTCTCTCTTGCTCCATCCTTTTCATCCAGGCACTATTCAGTGGAGCAATGAAGTGACAGATGTGGCAGCCCTGACCTGCAGAGTGCAATCCTAACCCCTGCTCGGCACACAGCCACATGTCAACACACTGTTATATCGCCCAGCTGTTTGTGTGTGTGTGTGTGTGTGTGTGTGTGTGTGTGTGTGTGTGTGTGTGTGTGTGAGAGACAGACAGAAACTCTATGTCAGGAAGTGGATGTTTGTAGAAACAGAGAGAATCTGAATATGTATCCGTTCATAAACGTGTGATTTTGTGTGTGAAATAGGAAACGTGAGATTAAGCCAGCATGTGTGTGTGAGAGTGTGTGCCTAAAGGCCGCTGCCCTATGCGATAACAGAAATCTTGAAGGTTCGTTGGATGTCACACTGAGTGAGATAGGTCTGATGATAAATCACGGTAAGTGACAACTTTCTTTTTTAGAAATTCTTGCTTTAAAGGAACTCTATGTAAGAATCAGAAATGCTTGTTAACAGCGACACCTGTGTCCGTTAAGTCAACAAAAGTCAGCGTCCTGTTGCTTGCGCTTGTCCTCGCTCGACATAGACATGAACGAGTATCGCTCAAAACAGTGAGGTGACATACGTCAGCTAAAAGCACAATATTACTCTATATTTCAGCTGCTTGGCAGTAATGTTAGCCAGACGAAGGTCTCTCCATGAATCACTGCTGATCCTAGTGTTGGCTTTTCCTGCTTCAGCCTCCAGACCGCGGCCGGAGGGAACGGGGGAGACGCCGGAGTTTTGGTCGGAGACGATAACGTTTCTCTCTGCGGAGCCCCGTCACTTCACAAGACACGGGAAACCTCTGTTGGTCTGGAGGAGCTGCAGCAGTTATCTCTGCACAAATGTCCACTGTACATTCACTAGATATTCTCAGAGCTAAACTAACTCTTCTGCAGTGTGGAGTGAGCAGCATGCACCTGAGAGTGGAGCAAGAACGAGCGTGGTGTGTGAGTGACGGTAGGCAGAGGAGCAGAGTACAGCAGAGACCTGGTCCTGGAGACCAAAGCTATGGCCGTTACAACACGCCATTAATGTCCGACAAGGTTTGTTTAATACATTTAAAAGCTCCAGAATCTTGTGGGAGGATTGTTTGGTGTTTCCAAGGTCAAAAATAAAATCTCAAGGTCGTGTTTCAAAGGTTGCTCGAAATATAATCGAGAAATTCAATCTTATTTTGCCTGAATTTATAGGAAACTCAGAGACCATTAAACTTATCCCAGTTGACCACTGTTTTTTACGCTTTGTTGGCTCTTTGAGGGCAATAACCTGGGGATCAAATTAGAAATGTTTGAGGATAGCGAGGAGCTCCTGAATGCACCGTTAGTTTGGATCTCTGTGCGGCTGAACAGCTTTATTTGTATAAGAAACACATGTTCAACCTTGAGATACTCTGAAGGACTCTCCTTCATGCAACACGTCCTCTGGCGGATCCAGCCTCTGAACTCATTCAAATATAATTTCAGTCATTTCATTTTGTGGCTCAAACGATGGCAGTTTTGGTCTGTCAGTCCGTCTTTCACTCTGCACCAGACTGAAATATCTCAGCAAGTAATGCATGGATTGCCATGAAATGTGGTGCAAATATTCGTGGCACCCTGAGTTGTAACAACTTTGATGATCCTTGAACTTTTCATAATGGATGGTGAACATGGTCAACATTATACCTGCTGAACATCAACATGGCAACATGGTTGTCATTGTGGTCATTAGGGCCATATTTACTTAAACAGCAGCTCATGCTGTCAGCTCCTGGTACTGATCTCTGCCCTAATGCCTTGCTCTCCCAGTTGACCTACACTGGAAACTGCACAGAGCCCTGGCTGTATGTACTGTTGTAATTATAGAATTGCTGTGTTTCTTCTCTAATCTGCCAATCCAATCTATATGCAAAATCCGGTTTTAATTAAATCGCCAGAGCAACCCTCATTGGTTTTCATATAGACAACTCTGTGACTGTGGTTTAAGTCCTCAGGAAATACATGCTGCATTATGTTGATCCTCCAGAACAGGAACCGTCATGTGATTTGGCCCACCAGATGTATGTCAGGCAATCCTGACTGACTCTACTGTCTTTCAGAGGCTGTATCAGGCTAGAGTGAAGGTACCGGTATCATAGGAAACTAGGTAACCTAAGGAATCCATTGGTACCAACCATGTCATGGTAGCTTGTCGGGAAGGAGGATAAATAACGCTCAGAAGTCAGGATCAATTCTGGCGAGGAAAATTTGGCATGGCAATTTCACAGGGGTCCCTTGACCTCTGACCTCCAGATCAGTGAATGTAAATGGGTTCTATGGGAGTCTCCCCTTTACAGACATGCCCACTTTATGATCATCACATGCAGTTTGGGGCAAAACCATGCAGTGTTTTGTATGCTGTATAAATGTGTTCTTTTTGCTTTTTCTAAAAATGGTGTGTTATTTATAGTATGTTTATAGTTATATTTCTGCATGCTGGGGTCCCTAAACAGTCTTGGAATTGCATAAATTGGGTATGACTGGAAATGAACTCAATTGTATTCAGCAGGTGGGTTTAAGGGGCTAACTGAGTAAAAGCTAAAAGAATATTCAATTCGGAGAACTTGGGATCCTGGTACCATTTTGCATCTTAAGAGCACATTAGGATCATGCTTTTGGCCCACCGTTAAGTTCCGGTTTTGGCCCACCAAGGGAAAAAGTTTGAGCACCCCTGATCTAGAATGATCAAAGCATTTGAGGTATGATTACGTCACCCAAGAAGCACAAATGGATCAGGTCAAAGAAATCGAATCAGACAGTTCTCATCAAGTTTATTCCTCACAAAATGTCCTTATTAACTGGAACACAATGAGCTCCAGAGAGCAAAGTGTGAACCCGTCTCTGTCTATGCCAGCATACGTTTTAGCAAATGGCGGATTGCCACTTCATTACTCATAGAAAACTCTCCAAATTGTGGATGCATTTTTACTCAATCATTGTGAACCTTCAGATGCAGGATAGAGAGATGTTTGTGTGAAGAGGAAAATAAGTGTTGTATTGTAAGAAACAAAGAGGTGCTGCATGGCAGAGTGCTCCCGACTTAGACAAACTCAAAGACGTGTTGGTTCACAAGCACATCTTTGTTACAATGAGTCAGAGAAGAAAGATGGCTGTGGAGAACTCTGAAATGAAACTACGTGATATGGGAGTATATAGCTGAGGCTGTGTATCGGTGATAAGATGAGAACAGGATGAGTCCTCACATAAAAAAGAAACACATTTCATCCATTCCTTGAATTAAGCACCAACGTCGTTTTGTATATTATTTACTACTGGATTCTTCACTTGGACACAAAAGATGAACCACAGCTTCAAGCGCAACTGTTTGCTCGCTCGGGGGAAACGGACAAGGTGACACGGGAAGATGCGGTGATAAACACAAAAGGACAGGCAATGCGGCGGAGAAATGACAAGGCGATGTTTAGGAGGAGGGAGATATTGGGCCTTACAGGAAGACGGAGGGGAAACGGAATGAATGGGCCAAACGGAGGGAGAGCGGGCCTGAGGAAGATTTAAGGACAGCGACGGATTAATGGCAGAGAAACGGCGTGCCAGAATTTGGAAAAGGGAAAATGAAAAGGAGGAGGTGGAGAGATTTAGAGGTGTCAGGAGTATGAGAAAGCAACGCACAATTAATAAAAGAGTTCATGGATGAAAGGCAGAGGTGCAAGAAGGCGGAGGAGGGAAAGAAAAAATGGAGGGAAGAGGAGTGATTTAAGGATGTTTTTCAGACTTCTTGCCCACTCTCGTATCCAATCTACCCAAAGTATAGAAAGAGGGAGGAAGGCAGTGAAGAGGAGGGACAAAAATAAGAAAAATGGAGATTAGACAAAAGTAGGGCTGTCACGATAACAAAAATCTAGGAGTTGATACCAATACCAGTGAAATTCCATGATTCTTGATATCCAATTTGATACTACGGTAAAAAACAGATTCAGCAATATCACAGTTTACATCCACTGCTTTATTACCGTTTACATAGGGGTTTTTGTTAGGAAGTTAAACAGGACATTATTCCCTCTATTATCTATTTTTATTACTACTATAACTATATATTACAAAATTACATTCAAACACATCTTGATAACGTCATGATTACCTTCACCCAATACTCATTCCTACACTACATTTTTACTGAATAGAGCCTGGACGCATCATAATGTAAATCAGTGGCACCTCCCGTGTTGAACTCAGCAGGAAGAGAGCTAGTTAACGTTAGCTGTTGGCAGCTGGTAAGCAGCGCAGTCCCGCACAGAGCTAACAGCTAACGTCAGGGGTCCCAGGCATCCTGGAAAACCTGGAAAACCTGGAAAACAGTTGACCAATTTTCCAGTCATGAAAAACACATTGAAAATGAGAGAAAAATTCTTATGTTGTCCTGGAAAATGATTTCAACGCAGAGGCTGTTACTCTGAATCATTTGGGTTACATTATCCTTCAAATGTAAATGTAAAGTCCTGGGGAAATTTCTCTAGAAAAGAGTGGGAATCCTGAACGTCAACCAGCTCTCGTCCTGACGAATTTCATCACAGATTTGTTGTTCACAGTGTAGCACTATCAGGGAAAAACAGGGTTCATCGATAGTGAGTTTAGTGTGTCCCAAACACATTTTCTATCGTCACCGGGGCCACGAGACGTCGTTGGTAACAAGCCCTGACGGTACCACTGGTACTTTAGACAAAGGAGTCCTGTCGGCGTTTTCAAAACGGTTCTTGTGACATCACTAGACAGGAGGAATACTTAGACTGGTATCTTACAGTACATACATGCATATGTTATACATCCATACAAAGAGAACGGTAGAGAACTAGATGCTACAATGGTTGAAGATTCAAAAGCGAGGAGAGAGAATTAATTTCTCTACAACCCCTGAGGGAACAAAGTAGAGCAAGTGAAGTCAAGAAGGGTGAAATGCAAGAGACCAAAAAAAAAGAAGAGGAATTAATTAATGTTGTAGTGGAAGAGAAATGGAAAAACTGAAACTCAAAAGCGTGGGTTGAATGATCTTGTGGTCTGGACAAATAACTCACTAAAGACAGTTTCAATTCATTTCCAAGACTTCAATCTTTATTTCCTGCGTGACCTTTCTTCAATATCTCTCTCTGTCTCTTTCATTCTCTTTTACACTCTAAACCTGCCTCTCTTGTTCATCTTTGCTTGATTAGATATAGCACACAAAGGATGGCGATGATAAAAGAGAAAAGAAGGAAGGCATTACTGAATGGTTACTTGTTGCTGCAGTCATGCGATGTCCCCACTAGGATCATTAAAGTTGAAATGGACTGCTTGGGAGAGTTTGTGTCCCAACAACTTGTCTCTTGAATGGATGAGGTAGAGGATCATCAAGCCCTGTTTTCTGTCACGTCCCTTTAGAAACTGGTTTAATCTTCATCAACCATTAAACTGCCCAAACCTTAAGATCACAGACACAGCTCTTCTTCTTCTTCTAGTTGAACATAGTTTTAGTCAGGCCGTTCCCTTAGAAATGTTGACAAAAAAAGGCAGCGTTCTGTGATAATTCTATTTTTAAGAAAAAGTAAGAAGAAGAAAATGTGTCTGAGAAGATGTGGACAATATGGTCTCTCTGTTTTGCAGTGAGAACTGGATGCAAGAACTTCTTTATGGTTCAAGTTCAGTTTTTATACATCACAGCACAGTTTCCGTCAAGACTACAGTTCGCATGAGATGTAAAATACTAATCTAATAATATTAAAACAAGCTCATTTCTGTTTGAAACAGATTCTCTGACAGCAGCCATGTGGGATGCCAAACTGTGGAACTGCTCCAACTGTACGACAGCTGATGGACATTTTTGAGATGCCTGAAATCCATCTGATCATCAAACAGACAGACTGTTGATCATTAGGGGAATTAATCAGGCGTACCCCCCCCCTTAAAAAGATTGTCAAATGACGGCCACCCTGGCAGGAAGTGGGTCTCTCCCACAGCTTGAAAAGCCACCCAGGATACCGCTGTTTGTATCGAGCGTCAAACCAAAATTGAACATTGACTTATTTTATCGTGCTGTTGTTTCATCATGGTTCGGTGATAATAACTAAGCTTGATACGTATACTTTTGTTACTTAAATTATGTACTTCACTTACGCCGTTTTACGTAAGTAACATAAGAAAAGTACATGACACAAGTTCACTTATTTTAACCCAAACCGCAATATTTTCCAAAACCTAACCAAGTTTTGTTGCCTAAACCTAAAGTTGTTTTGTTTCAATTTACAATATTAATGGGTGTCTCCATCTGCGTTCCGGAAACGCCCACTCAGCTATTGCAAAAAGCAGTGACATAGATTACCAAAGTAAGCGTATCAGCGCTTTACCTCGCCAGCAGACAGCCCTTACCGACGGAGGTCTGAAGCCGTTATATCACATATCATATGAAAAAATCACACTCAATTAAATATACTCATCATTTGAACACATGAAAAACAACAAATAAATCTTCTTTAGGGTTTGTGCATCCACAAAAACCTGACAGCATTTTCTCTGGCTGGAGCTGGACACCATGCTCTTCACAGTGGCAGGCACTGGACCCCCACATCCTCGCCCTGCATTACTGAAACCAGACAAACTGCAGCAGTACAGCCTCATCTGGAGCACCTTTACAGCATATATCCCCAAAGCCACCAGACTCCATTCACAAAAACAGTAATTTTACCTCGCAGAACACTGGAGTTGCTAGTCTACCGCTGCATCAATCGGTTAGTTTGTTTGTGTCATTATGTGACTTTTGGATCCAAACTAAACATGGCGTTCACAGCAGTACGTCGCCTAGCTTCTGTGCCGTTACTCCTGTCTGCTTCTCCAAACAGTTAGTGTGCCGACCGCCTTCTAAGGTCCTGTATGTAACGTTAATACACTGACTATATGTAGCATCATCATCATCATGCAGAAATGATCGTCAGAACGCGTGGGAAAAAGTTTTTAGAGGGTCTTGGGAAAATAGCATTTTGACGCTAAAACATAGGTACAAAATTTGAATGTTCAGATTTAAATACATGAGGAACAAAACTGTGAAGCTACAGAGTGATATAAAAAACAAAAAAAAGATCAAATAAAGTTTCACTTTCACAACATGGTAGGTGCAGCTTGGCCCATCTGAAGCATTAGAATGGTGAAGATAACCACTGATAACGCCCATCCAGTCACTTGATAATGCCATTGGAAACGGGTGCACCGGAATGCCATTGATAGTTTTGAAGTTGTTTCTTTGCTGCGTGTGGAGCTTTGCTGTGGTTATGTTTCTTTAACCAGGAAGAAACGTGCAAACTGCAATCCTGCTCACCTTCAGACAAATCAGAGTCTGGTTGCAAACATCTCATCATAATAAATCATTCTGTGTTACTTGTCACCTGCACACACCCAGTCCTCTTGTAGGAGACACATCGGAATCTCATAGAGCTCATTTGGTGAAAGAATGAAACATTCATAAAACGTTATATTGAACTCTGTGTTCTGCAGCAGCATTAATGCAAGACTGACATGTTGATCATTGTGACAAGGCTGCAGTGAATTATTCGGTCTGTCCCCATCCAATATAACCTCTGACTGTCTTTGTCTGTGCATCCTGTTGAGGATAAACAGGATTGTGTTCTGGATTCTAGAAGTCCTCCCTTGATGCTTCACCTACCTTCTCTTTCTTTCTTTTACACCCAATTTTCAACGCCGGCCTTTACGAAATCAAAGAGAAAGCTTTTTTCGTGTGTTTCTGAGCCACTGAATCAATGCATGAGCATCTATACAGCACAGGCCTGCCTGTCAAACAACATGCCTCTTCTTCCTCTCTCTCTTTTGCATTTACAATCTTCCTCTCTGCTCGCTGCTCCCTTCTTCATTTCATTTTCTCTCTCTCACACACTTGGACGTACACTCCCACATGTAGTACGCTTGAACGCCCCCCCCTCTTCTGTCATGGACTGACTCACACAGGCGCTTCGGACTTCATATTTATGCATGTCTAGGAATGCAATTTGAGAGACACAAACAATCACGCACACACAGCCGGGTTAAAAGGGTGGAACACGGGTCTGAGAGAATATTATCTGCATTGGTCAAGGCTCACACACACACACACATGCACTCACAGATGCTGGTTAAAAGGGTGTAACAGGCAGGTCTGACAGACAATATTATCTGCTTTGGTCAAGGCCCGGCGGCTTGACATGCAGAGACACACACAGGCACACACACACACACACACACACACACACACACACACACACACACACACACACACACACACACACACACGTCGTCTCGCCACTAATGCAACGTGTTTTTTTCATTAGGACCCAGTCATTGGAGGCAATTACACGGGTCATCCTGGGTTTTAATGGAGAAATAATGGACTTGGAGGAAGGCAGAGAGAGATAGTGACAGAGAAGAGGGGGGCGGAGAGAGAAAAGATCGAGATAGAAGGAGAAAAAAAGAGACTTCGATGAAGAGGAGAGGGGCGACAGCGAGAGAGAGGAATAATGGGCTGACATGAAATGTCTGTCACACTCTTGCTACATGCCAATCTAGAAGTGTCTGAGTGTTTGTTTCAAACACGTTTAATTTGAAGCAAACTGGTTCTCACTCTGAATGAACTGTTTCCATATCTGCGAGCTCTCATTTGTTGTATAGGATTGTAGCAGTACACTGTATAATGTATACTAGGGACGGGAATGGTAAATTAGCTTAGGCTATACATGCTATAGTGTGTGGCATTGGTTCATGCTACAGTCTATACTGGGGCTGCAACTAACATTTGTTTTCTGTTGATTAATCTGTTGATTATTTTCATTTTCTTCGTCTTAATGGATTAGTTGTTTGGTCTATACAATGTCAGAAAATGGTGAATAATGTTGATCAGTGTTTCCCAAAGCCAAAGGTGACGTCCTCAAATGTCTTGTTTTGTCCACAACTCAAAGATGTTCACTTTACTGTCATAGAGGAGGAAAGAAACCAGAAAATATTCACATTTAAGAAGCTGCAATCAGAGAATTTAGACTTATTTTCCTTAAAACAATATTCAAACCAATTAATTGATTATCAAAATAGTTTGCGATTAATTTAATAGTTGACTATTAATCGTTGCAGCTCTACTATACAGTATACCTGTCCCTGCTCAAATAAATATTGAAATCGATAAAATAAAATGTGCAGGAAGGTTTGACTTGGTGAAAAACAACAGTACATGTATATCTTTATTCATATCACGGTAAGGAAATTGTTCCACTGGTTAATAAACTTGTGACAACACCGGTTTCACTGGACATTCTACAAGAATAATAATAGATGATGGTCAGTATCCGTAGAGCGCTTACTTTGACTTTAATGTTGGATGGCGGTGTGTCTGGCCTCTCTGAGCTTTCCCTGTGGGGACGCTGGTGTCCACCTGGTGCCACTGCGGCGCACACACCAGCCATCCTGGGTTTTATTTCTGTACAAAAGCAAAACGTCGATGGAGGCGATCGGCAAGTAATGTATCGGTGTGTGCCCGAACACCGTGTAAAACCGGTAACACCGGGTAACACCGGTAACAGAGGTAACACCATGTGACATCGTGTGACACCGTGTAACACCGGTAAAACCGGTAACACCGGGTAA
>CAKALG010044980.1:3929-16878 GCA_916700815.1 Helicolenus hilgendorfi
TGCCTCCATCCTAGTAATCTTCCTCTGTACAGTCAAAACCTTTGTGTACACTGACGATTCATGTTATGACAGAACAGTTGCCCACTTAGTAAGATGACCGACTTGCCGCCTGCTACTGATCAACTTTGTCATGTGCCGGTTGACCGGGTGAGAGATGAAGAGATGACCTGCTGACTCACCGGTAGGCCCGGCTGACATGACTGCTGTGCTTCCAGCTGAATGACTGACCGACAGACTGTTTTACTGTCTGAACGGCTTACTGACTTGACGTGTGATTGTCTGGCAGATTAGCAGGTCGACAGACAGGACTTTTAAATTCAGCCACCTGGCAGTCTGTGATGTTGTATTTGGGACGTAGCGGAGCATCATAAAACACTTCATTCAAACTGGACAGAAACAAAATAAATCTCACCTAAAAAAAGTGTGCTTTGGTCAAACTTTCACCGAGTTTAACGTGAAAAAACGCCAAATCTGCAGTTGTTGTCCCCCCTACCCCCCCTGCTCTCGCTCTGAAGGAAAGAGGCGGGGTCATTAGTCATAACACGTCATCAGTTACACTGCGCATGTGTTATACCCAGAGGTCTTAATGTTCTGATCGGAATCGTTAAAAATGATCTGGATCGCCACCAAAAACTATTGGATTGTTCATTGTGCCACACCCCAGCCCTCCAAAAACTTTCATTCAAATCCAACACAGACTTTTTGGAGTAATCCTGCTAGCAGACAAACAAACAAACCAACCAACCAACAAACCAACGCCGTTGAAAACATAACCGCCTTCCTAGGCCTTCGGCCTTGGCGGAGGTAAAAAGGTTATCGTACCGGTGGTCCCCGGGGACCTCCACGCCACCGGCACATCTGCCTTTGCCAGGTAATAGCAGGTACAGAGTTCCAGAGAGCCGGAGATGAAAGAGAGCATGCGTACGGGTGAGTGGGCGGGCGGGTATCAGCTGACACACGACACATCTCCGACAGTATGATAATAATGCACTTCCTGTGCCTAGTCTGATATAGGATAAGAGAAGATATAAGAGATCTTTTTTAGTAAAATACTGGATACAGTAGGGCACAGAAGCCATTTCCATGCTGCGAGGCAGAAAAGCATTTGCGTCTATTCACATAAGTAGCTCAGAGACCCAACGGATCCCAGCGGGACGTCAGTAGAGTAGGCCCAGGAAACATTAACTACAACACTGCTAAAAGAATGTGGCCATATTTGGCCCAGACCACCCCTTTCATTGTCATAGATTGGCTGCATTACCCATCTTCCTTGGATGCCATTACAAGGCAGACAGCTCAGCAAGGTGATTGACAAGTAGTGGAAGCTGCCAGCTGAGAGGAGCGTCAACCTTTAATTGCAGTACAGGCTTTGTTCTTCATACGCTTCTTTAACTGACCCACAACATTGAACGGCATCCACGTTTCAACAGGACTGTTTTCCTGCAGATTCTGTGAAGAAATTCCTTTTTGAAAGAAAAGCCAACGTCATCAACAAACAAACCCAGAAAAACACCCATCAATCACAGCTGATATATCTGCGAGCGCAAACTGTCACACTTAGTGTTATCAGGGGAAACGCAGCAGTGCATAATTCATACCCAAACACACAGGCTTACAGGGAGAGAGTGAAATACACAGCGGTGGCAAAAGATCCAAGAAAATGCCAGCAGACATTTTAGTGGCAAACACACACGAATACATTCAGGCACAGACACACAAAACCTTGAACAGTCCAACGACATGCAGACTTGAACATATACATGTTGACAGTGAGTCAGTTTTGTGCCACAGAGAAATCCTTAGTTGTGTCGCATTCTGCTGAAGAGCTGAAGTCTGTTAATTAGACCGACTGTTTCTGGTGTCCTGCTGCCACCGAGGTTTCACCAGAGGAACAAGGTTGACTAATGGAGACAAACACTGTGTCTGCATTTCAAGACTGGATTTCAAACTGACCCCCCTTGAGTTTACTGACAGTGCTCTACTTTCACTTACGAATATCTTGAAAACCAACTTTTAGTCATTTAACGGACTGCAGGCTGGAGAAGGAGTTCAAGTGGTCAAGCAGTGCATTATTATTATCTATTGTGTGGCGTAATTGTTTTGTGCTATGGGCCAGAAAGGTACAAATGATACCTTCAGATGCACATAGGTCACCCAGGCCTTAATGTAAAGGGAGCTGAATTTACATTGACTTTTTCCCGTCTTGGACCAAATGAAACTATTGATTGAACTTTAGAGGTCTGCAGCTTGGCCTGAATCTGACGGGGTACAAGGATGTTGATGTACCAGGCCAGATTCAGGATGATTGATTGATGGTTTTGTGTGCATAGGCTACTCTGGGTTCAGGTTTAAAATATCAATATTACAGTTAAACATGTTACTATTTGAATTGGCAAATTTTACTGGACACAATTGAGGGCATTCATGAACGTGAATATTGTCAACATGTTCTTCTCATCATATTGTGGAATCTGTTTTGATTTATTAAGCTTAAAGGGACTTATGTGACTTTTTACACGTATGAATTGTTTTTTATTGCAAATGAAGGAACAGGTTGTAACCTAACCTAAAAAAAAACAAGACCTTCCTCGACTTTCTGTGTTTCCTCTATCAGCCTATAGATTGCTTTTTATGTGACGGATGTGACGTCATGCGTGCTCGCGAGTGCCTCTCTTCAGCACAGCTACAAGGATAGCTAACAATAGCTAACAGTTGGTTAGAAATGGAGTCCGCTAACGCAAACAAAATGACCAGCCTCCACCACAACTCAGACTCCAACATAAACCCCACAGAAGCACAAAAAAACAAAGTTATATCTAGTGGAACCCGTCTGGCTAAAAAGGAATGTGACCAACGTCGGCCGAAAACTAGGATCAACATCGGTGGGTCCTTCGATTCATGGAGGGACTTTCGTTTGGTTTTAGGTATCAAAACGGACCCCAAGCTGGCGCTCATGCTCATGTCTACGTAGTCTACGTACTTTACTGCCAAAAATTGTCACAAGCAATTTCTGATTCTTACATTGAGTCCCTTTAATGGTTGACTGTTAACGTGGTTTAAAACTGTATTAACTGTTTCTTTGGCCACTTGGGGGCAAGCAGAAAACACATCATATTAGCATATTAGCACTTTAAAAAGTTGTACAAGCGAATGTGTTAGCAAACAGTTACTATTTAACTATTAACACATCTAGCATTTATGCATCTCTAGCAGTACGGCGTGATAGGCATTGGTTGTTATTTATTTAAAAAGCCCTTAATGGCAAATTACTGTCATACATCACGTCCTTATTAATTTGGTTCTATAGTCATTAATCAACTCGGTCAAGTGATCGGCTAAAGCTTGAAGTCCCGCGTGCAAACACTAAATTTGGGGAAACTACTTTGTGCTGCAAAAACACATTCATATTAAACACATTTGTACCTCTAGGTGATTTTAAATCCATGATACCAAACTACTCCGCTCTTGAATGTAACTGTTTTTATCATTGTTGTCTGGCTGATTGATCTTGTAATTTGTTAATTATGTTCTGTGCGTATTTATTTCGTTTCATTGTGCTCTTGACATAATTGGAAATGAGGTCATGCCCTCAATGATTCCTCGAGATTTAAATAATGAATGAATGAAAAACTAATAATGCTGGGCTGAATAAACATGACAGCTGTAAGTTCAGGCTACACATTGCCTTTCTCTGTAACTTGTGACCAAAAGAAACACAATCAAATATGATAATTATATACAAATTTGGTAAACCAACAGCCGTGTTCCTGTGTAGCAGTTTTTACAATCACACATTTAGTAGACCTTTAACCAAAATGACTCTATTAAGTTCTCAGAGCTGCCAAAGGGCAAACTGAGCCACTGGGAATATTGTTTTTTCTGAAGTGGCTTTTTAAAACAGTTAATATTTGGTTAGCTATGTGGGTCCTGCTGTTAATGAATCCCAAGAGAGTGCCCTGTTTTACATTACAGAGACATGAAATCTTGCCGCTAGTGTCCAATATAGATACGAGTGGGGCTTTAATCAAAGAGCAGTGTGGGAGTTTGTCTCTCCATTAGCCAAAAACAATGACACTTCAAAATGACCTTTCCCTCATTTACATATAGGCTAATGAACAAAGTGAATTGGATGAAACAAAATGACACTTGGGGAATGGAAGCTGCTGGTAACAACATAGAGGCCAAATTTCCTACTTTGTTCTTTCAATTCTATACTACTTATAGAAATCAAGCACTATCAATACATATCTCCTTTTATTTCATGAAGCATCAACAGTCTATAGGGAGACAAACAACCACGTCGCATTGAACTACGTGGACCAACGATAACACTTTCATATCTCTAATCGCACACCTAAACGCATCACCTAAGAAGATGCACACCTCACTGCACTGGGAAGCTCATTATAGGACACACACCGATCGACAACCAGGACGTGAGTGATAAATGACCGTGTCAGCTTGGGAACTGTGGTTCGTTCCAAGTTTTCCAACCGATCTGCTTCAGATAGTTCCCTCCTCAGCCCCAATCAATACTGTCTGTCTGGATAAACGGGAGAAAAACTGTGTGTGAGCGCTCACTGCTTTACAGCGAGTGTGTACATGTACGCAGTGTGAGGCATTGTGTGTGTGTTCGTGCGCATGTACTGGATGTGAGTGTGTTTGGCAACACAATGTAGTGCAGAGTGGCTGAATGGAGCATAACAGGGACCAATGCCCTCATTTTGTTATGTGGGAGAATAGTGCATTGACTGACACATGCGCACACACACACGCACACACGCACACACACACACGCACACGCAGCTCAGAAGAAATCTATGGTGAGGGAATAGTGATAAAACAAATAAGACCATCTGGCGGAAACTAAAATAGTGCAAGAGTGCACATCAGAGTAATTACGCCCTGTCTGCATCTAATGCATCTTTTACTTTTCCTCACTATCAGTCTTTTGTCTCCTCTCGTCTTTGTTTCTGCTTTCACTTATTCTCCCTCCCCTTTCTTCTTCTTCTTCTTCTCGTTTCATTTCCACTGTCGGTCTCTCACACACAGCGTTACTCCAGCAGCTTCAGCAGGACCAGCAGTTAATTCAGCTATTGCCACATGTACTCTATACACACACACACACACACACACACGCACGCAAGCACGCCCACATGCAAAGACCAGTGACGTCACTGTGCTCTCAGCATGCTCCAGGGAGTTCTGTTGTCATGGTGACCTAGTCACATGCACTTAGTAACTGTACTAGTGTGGCTGCCTGTCAGTGAACAGGGAACACACACGGACACAGCTTTGGCTCTCACATAAATACTGAAATGTTTGCAGGGGATCTATACAATGTGATGAGACACAGACAGTCACAAGCAGTGCATGTATATACGCTGCTACAGTGACGCATGTCAGGCGTTTAGTTCACGGTCCAACAGGGGCTATATACTTGAAACAAACAGATACCCATGAATTCCCCCAGATAGTTATTTTCCAATCAATTAAGAATTGTGGCTATGTCAATAGCTACACATTTCCATCAACAACAAAGTAATTTGGGGATGAAATCGGGCCCCTGGGAACAGTGGGGCGGAACAACAACTCCCATGAGCGCTCCGGCTTCTCAACTTGACTGGATAAATTGTCAAATGATTCATCATCAAGCAGAGGAGAGCTTGCAGCTAATTACCCTCAATATTTCACAGCCGTATTATAGCTTTCCTCTGGAGGTTGTCTATGCATGTGTGTGTTTGTGTGCTGCACATATACGGTACGCTCATACAGTATGTGTTTGTGTGTGGTTAGAGTGGAAACCACCAGCAAACACACAATGGATTAGCCTACTATTGGAAAAAATGCATGTTGCTACATTTTGCTGTGTGTTCAGTGTGTGTTTTCCTGGTTGTGTCTAGCTCTTTCCTTCATTATCTGCTCCTGGAAACATACGGTATAGGGTGTTGTATATTGATATTTGAACTGTCTTTAAGGAAGATAAGGTTAGCTCCTGTGATTGGACACTAAACCCAGACACCACCTGCTCATACTCTATTCCTACCATTAATACTTGCGCCTCTGATCAGTAATATTGCACAATTTGTCACACCCATGAACCAACAGCTCTATCGGGCTAACGTTTCTATTTGCATTAATTTTCCGGAAATGAGAGGCCAAGGTCTGAATGGCTGAGATTTAATATTCACACACTCACTGTGTTGTCATGAAATTAATTAACAGTATCTCCTACACCTTAAATATCCATGAGTATCTTGAACTATTGAGGGATGACACTGTCCTCCTCTGTCTCCGTCTCTCTGTCTCCTTCGTCAGTGTAATTATGGTTGTATAACATGGTTAGTGGGAGCATATAATATCATCACTATGAGACACAATGTAATCAGCGTGGTAATTCGATCAGGACCTGCTGCCACCTGCGTTTGAGCAACATTGCTGCTCTCATGACAACAACTGGAGTTTTTGTAGACTGGTAATGAATGACAAGGAAATAGAGTTAAAGGGTGCAATTATTTTTAAACTCTGCTGGTCCAAAACTTTAAATCAAAACTAGCTTTGACAAATATAAAAGACAAAATATAAAGATATATTTAAATAATCAGAACTATGGTATTGCTGCAGTAACGTGAAATATTTATAATTTGGAGTAAATGGGTTAGAACATCACAGCAATGGTCCTTTAACCCATGACCTTTTGTTTCATGTCGTCCTCTTGATGTCTCAGTCCGGCTCTCCGTCTCTCTCTCCTACATTCACCATCTCTCTTTCCTGTACAGGATCTAATAAATCTCTCTGGAGGTCAGCGCAGCATCGCCTCTGGACTTTTACTTTAACACAAAGGCTGCTGTTAGAGCCTTAACATGCTTTTAATTTTGGGCCCTCTATGTCATTAGCTGTGTATGACTGCCACCCTGACTTGTTAATTCCCTAATAAACTACCTTTAGTTAAAGCTTCAGTAGGCAAAAAGGTTTTGGCATCATTGGGCAAAAATTCCATAATAACCTTTCAGCATATTGTAATTCACGTGCTCTGAGTACGGACGGCCCGGCAGGTTGATGGTGCATTCGTGTTGTATTTTATTGCTCAGAGTGTTTGAGAGTCACGTTGAAGGCGTCACGTAGTGCAGCGATGGCATCGAATGAATGAGCGAGGGCCGATTAAATCTGACTCGAGTCGCGATGGACACCTTGGCAGTTTGTTGGTGTGTTTGTGTTGTATTTTGCTGCTCGGAGCGTTTCAACGACATATTGATGGCATTACGTAGTGCGGTGATGGCACTGAATGAACGAATGAGCGAGGACCGATTGAATCAGACTTGAGCCGATACCGACATCAGGGCAGGTTGGTGATGTGTTTGTGTTGTATTTTGCTGCTCGGAGCGTTCGTATGACACGTTGATGGTGTTACGGAGTGCGGTGATAGCACTGAATGAATGGGCGAGGACCGATTGAGGCTGCCTCGAGTTGATATGGACAGCATTGCAGGTTAAATGTGCAGTTGGGTGCTCCTTGGATGGTCCCGTTTCCAGAATCAGGGAATTATTCTTCCGACTTCAGTGTCTTCGTGGGCTTTAAGTCGTAGTGTAGAAACAACATGAATGCTACAGGGATGTGTTGAATTTCATGCTTAGAGCATTAAAACAACGCATTGATGCTCGGAGTGGTCGGCTCCATGGCGGGTGACTGGAGTTGTCCTCGGAGGCGATGGAGTAGAACTGCGGCGACTGCAATGGAGTATCCTTGCCTTGTCCTGTCCTTGGTGAGAGGGGAAGAGACTGTGTTGAGGCCGGCTGGACTCACTTTTCTGGACGGTGTTTGGATTACGGGAAAGCGGGATCTCGGCACATGGTCGGTGGAGAAGTATTCGGCTTCTGCGCTAGTCTGCTGGCGTGGGCTGATGGAAACTTTGGATGTGGTCGTCCTGATTTCGACCAAATAGATCGTCGTCCGATAGGGATGGTGAGACGAAGTCCGTACTCAAGATGAGGTGAGTGGACGGATGATGTTGCTCGTATATGGTTAAGTTAAATAGCCAACTTTTCTGTGTGCTCCGGGCGCTGTTGCATGCTCTCGGTTCGTGTGCGGAATACAAGAGCGGAACAGGAGGAGTGGGTTAGGCGGGAATTTATAGGAAGTACGGTGAAGTGGCACGTTTAGGCGGGGTCCTGTT
Organism: Helicolenus hilgendorfi; assembly: GCA_916700815.1. Taxonomy (NCBI): domain Eukaryota; kingdom Metazoa; phylum Chordata; class Actinopteri; order Perciformes; family Sebastidae; genus Helicolenus; species Helicolenus hilgendorfi. The sequence continues at coordinate 12,103 of CAKALG010044980.1, forward strand.
CACGCAAATTCTGCTGATAGCTTCAAATTAACCTGTATTTCCCCTTTTCTTTCTATTAGTCCCAGTTCTCACATCCCTTCCCATCTTTTCACTCTCTTTACAAGAACTAGAAAGGAGAAATCACAGAGCCAGAAGACGCCCTCATCCTCCACCTGCCTTTGTTTTTTCTTTAATTTCTCCTCAACCCTCTGTTTCAATAAAACGACTAAAAAGTTGGCTCGGTAAAAGTTTTACAAAGACACGTGATCGCGTGAGGACGAGGAGAATAGCAGAGAAAGTAAAGCCAAATCAATACTTATCTCGCCTTCTTTGTGCATTGCTCCTTCTGTTCTAATTGGCGTCACAATCGAACAGAGGTAACCTTCAAAGTACAGTAAAGTACCCAAAGAAGCCAATTACCCTTACAAGAGTTACTAATGTCTTCCTTCCTTGCTTGCTTTCTACAAATCATTATCTCCCCCTCATCAATCACAGCTGCATGTCCCCTTGACAGCCATTATAAGATAATCCAATCCATTCAGACCTGCCCACTGCGAAGCACAAGTCTTACTTGCTACGTTCACATTCACGGATTAAAATCATGACTCACATTCACCCAGCAGCCCTCCGGGCAGCCATCCATAAAGGCTCAGAGCAGGCAGTGGAGCTCAGATGAGTGTGTTCTTGTGCACATGCCTTCTGCCTTTGTGTACATTTGCATAGATGTGTGAATGTGTGCAGAGCTGCTGCTGCTCTGTTTGCTCGGTGTAATCCAGAACAGCCAGATTGCAGTGGATCAATACCTCAGAATGACGGGTATACATGACAGGAAACAAGGCACTTTTTGGCTGGTTGTCCAATATATATATAGTAAAAGTCGTCATTCATAAATGGCAAGGATACATATCCATATAAACAAAAATAATGACTAATCACATAGTCAGATAAACAGTACTGCCAGTAGAACATCTTTTGCTCTTAACTCCTCTCTGTCCTTTCTCTCTTCTCTTTTCCTCCTTCCGCTTTCAATTTCATGCGTCTCTGTCCTACTGAACTCTGACCTATGTCCCCTCCCCCTCCATGTGAGTCTAACAGCCCTCACACATACACACACACACACACACACACACACACACACACACACACACACGGACATCCAATAGCAAGCATGGAGAGGGGAGACAAAGATGAGTTTTCCCTCTCGCTACATTAAGTCATCAATACTTCACCGGGGCATTAAGCTGCATATTATCTATGCACACACAAGTACACACACACATATACATGAGTCACACACACTCAGACACACTCCACACTGTACTCTGCTCTCATGGTGTGGTCGCAGACAGAGCAGTATAGATTGTTCAGCATTGATTTGCTCTACATTTGTTACAACTAACAGCTGCGTGTTGATCCAGCGTGAAACACAATCTCACAAGAACAACGGCAGTCAGACCATGAACATGTATTTTGTACCATGGGTTACAACACTCTTAACATTCACAAACCACTTTCACTGTTTTACCAGCACACTTCTGATGACCTAGGACTTTAATTGTGTGGCGTCCCGCCCAAACAGCCAAAATCCGAGAACCCTACCATCATGTGGCCTAAATTAGAAGACATACTGCCTGTGGTCATATCCCAGCATGCTTCCAGTAGCAAGGTCATATATATGTTTTGATGTCAGATGAAAAACCACGTACATCAGCTTTGCCACGGTTAAAAAACAGGCTTCTTTTTTTTCAAACTCCACAACATGCTGTGAATGCTGAACTTTCATGTGAAAACCGTGAAAGAGCTGAATGTGAGTTCCCCACATGGCATCAACTGCACTGGGAAGGGAAATGTGTATTTACTAAAGCCAAACCAGCAAGGAAAGTGGTTGTTTTTTAGACTCAAATTAGAAAAGGCAGACAGACAGACAGAACAAGAAGAAGAACAGAGGAGGTCAACCGGAAATGGAAAAGATGTGTATAAGCTGAAATTCAGTGTTCGTCCTTGAAGGCAGTTTGGGACCAGTTCTGTGCTCATGTCTTCATTTTATGGGGAAAAAAAAGTATTTTTCAACCTGGGTCCTATTCTATTCTACAATAGTGACCATTGTGACTTTGGGTCTATGGGACTACTCTAACTTACACTCACCACCTGTGTTGTACAGATTTAGGAAACACATCCCCAAAACAATATACATCGGGGAAAGCAGTGCTTCCTAAAGCTTTCCATGTAAACTTCTATTTTAAATAAATCATTTAAAATGCTTGTCTCTGAGTCCGTCCAGAAATAAACATACATAGAAGCACCCTGGATTAGCTACTAGCTAACTGGTTAGCAGGCAAGTCGGAGTGGAAGTAGAACCCTATAAATGAAATAACTACAATGGCTAATCCACAAGGCTAATTTCTTTTGGTCAGTGATTTATGTGAACTTGAAGATTTAAGCAAAGCTTTAAGAGATCCATGCTGCTTGCCCTAATATATGCTATGTTGTTTTGACCCATAGACAGAATGCCCGCAAATATAAAAATAACACCCCATAAATGGAGTTTATAAAATGTATAAAAGTCCCAAGGTCTACAACACTTTGATTTTGCTTCTACTTCTTGTGGTTTCTTCTGACAGAAATATGATTGAACAGTAAAGTTGCGTGTTCCTCTGACATTAGAGGGCTAAAACAGACCTGCTGGCTGTCCCCTAACACGCAGTATTTCTATTTCCAAAGCTTCCTAAACCAGTGCATAGGTCACTGAGTGGGAGTGTTGCCTTTTCTCAACACTTCCTATTTTTTACTTTCTTACTTCTACTTTTTTATTTTAAAAAGCAGAACCAAAACAGAGGTTAAAGCTAGGATGGGTGATGTATTTTTAGAAACATTTTTGTTATTATCACGCATTATGCCTATGCACTCAAACACAAGGAGTCTTCCTCAAGCTGCTAGCTTGACAACTGTGCGTACTAACAATAGCCATGTTTGTTGTTTATGTTCATAATGATAAATTTGGGGGCGTGGCTTTGGATGGAGGCCTGAATGGACGGGCTGTCAGTGTTGCCAACTTGACGACTTTCTCGCTATAGATTTAGGGACTTTTGGAGCTAGTGCTGCTACTTTCATTGGAAGCTGGAAGAGTTGGCAGCACTGGGCTCGGTCTTTCAGTTGGCTCATTTTTTAAACCTAACTTACTCTCGCTGGTTTCTCCAACGTTGCCGACCCCAGCTGCTTTAACCTAACTAGGAAACTGTAAACCCACATCTGGTCACCCTGGGGCCATATCAAGAGGATGACTGCTAATGTCTCTGCCCACATTAAAGGCAAAGACACAAAACTGTCTGAACCTACAGTGGAAATATGGAGTAACATGACAAGGTAGGGAAATTATAGACCTAGTCCAGTTTGAAGTCCAACGTTCAACAAACTTGCAGTTCCACTCTTTCCAGAGCGTTTTTGCATGTTTTAGCTCATTCTTTTGGTATTGCATCATGCAACTTTACTATTTTGATTCAGTCTCGCTCGTCTCTTCAGCATTGTCAACCCCACAGTACACTACCTGCCCAAACGAGACTAATTTCACTCCATACAGAACTGCTTCTTCCTCACCACATGCTGTTGTTACTGCCTGTGCTGATCTCTCCTTTGACAACCAAAGTCTCTTCCTGATCTAATTATTATTTATCATACTTGTGACAGCACTTCCTCCCTTGTGCATAATGTATGCTTTATACCTCAATCATACAGATCTGCAGGACTCTTTTCTGTCACACCTATATATATCAGCTCAAAGTGAACTCTCGGTCCTGAAGACTGCCCAATGTCTTTTTGAATTTAAGGCACAACACAATGAACAATCTTCATGGGGACTTTTTCCTCTTCATCATCATGATGAAAAACCCTCACCCAAACAAATGTGGAATCACTTAAGGTGAGATACGAAGACTTTTTCAACATGTCAAACTTAACAGATGCTCAGGGGGATGTTGATGGAAAGAACAAAAGGAGGGATAGAGAGGAAGACATCATCTAATAATAATAGTTCATGCAGAGGGAAGACAGTAGCAAATGACTGCTGGCTGGCTGACGCTGTCACCAGTGAGGTGGATGTTGCTATGGAAACGGCCCAAAGTTCAAGCTATGACAAACACAGGTAAGTGTTTGGGTGAGAGAGAGTGAGAGAGAGTGAGAGAGAGGGGAAGAGCCTGAACATTTTTATCTCCCTACAGTATCAACCATTTGGAAATGATGAATACTTTTGCTGTTTTTTGGTTTAAGAGAATATTAAACTGTTTCTCATGTGAAAACGAAATAGAAATATTCATTATGGATTAAAGACAGCAACAGAACCATCTGAGAAAGAAACGTAGAACATGTGAAATTATGGAGAATGAAAAGAATTTGGTAATATGAAGGAAAAAAAAGCCACACAGTGAACACATATAAGCATATACAGTGTATGTTACATTAACTAAGATTTATACATCAAGTTTACCAATGCTAATGTAAGTGTGCAGTGAACCAGCAGTAGCAGCTCTACAGCTACTGTAGTGTATATAGTAATATCTACTGTATTTCAAATAGTATATAAATCACCAGACTGCTGCAGATTCAAGCCTTAAGTCTTAAATTAATGCCGATGCCATCGCTGAGGTGACAAGCCTATATTGAATATTACAGGTCAGTGGCTGGCTGAGCTGCAGATTAATGGTTGGTATTACCTCTTGAGGTTCTTCTTATTCTTCAGGTCACACTATTCAGAGTGATAACAAGCCCTAGGATTATTTTTTTTAGCAGTGTGCAGTTTAAAAT
>CAKALG010044983.1:0-17117 GCA_916700815.1 Helicolenus hilgendorfi
ATGGAAACTCTGTTGACTGGCTCAGCAATAGGCTGCAGTATCATCATGCTTCCCTGACACTCTCCTTCCTAATGCCAGCCCCTGTCACTAGGTGTCAATTAAAACGTTTTTGGTCTGTTATCAGGGCTGTTTCTTGTGGCTCAGAAGGTGAATGAAAGCACCGGAGGAAGTGCACCGGCATTAGCTTTTGTGTTCACGGCTTGGGGGTAAAATTATGAGCAGACCCCCGGAGTCAATCCCTGTGCTCCGCTCAATCGTCACCTCTCCTGACCGCCGCTGAGAGATGCCTCAGACTTTTGTCACCAGCAGGTTATTGTATTTCTAATTAAGCCAGGTTAATCTCTCCAGCTTTGTGCCATTTGCAAAGTGATATGGGTGCATCACCATGGCAAAAGAACAGTTATTGGACCAACACGGACCCTCCTGTACCAGGATGATGGAACGGAAAATTATTCTTTTAATGCAGCAGGTTCTCATCCCAACTCGCCATGTACCATCGCCTTGTCACTTTATTTTCAGCATCAAAACCAGTTAGGTTTAGGAAAGGGGCTTGAAATGGGTTTACATCATTGGAACGCCCCGTACGTTTTATACTGGTGTTAAGGGTGCTGTGTGCGGTGGTAACGAATGCTGATGGTGTGATAAAGCCTTGGTATTTAACACCTTGGGAATAAGGAGGGCTGTAAGTTGGAATACTTTGAGGCATTTTATGGCTTTACTATCAAGTGGACAGTAGAAAAATGAGGGGTGAGGGAGATGAGGAATAACATGCAACAAAGGTCACCGTGCCGGATGCAAACTTGGGATTTTGTGTCATGGTCGGCACCTTAACCTCTAGGCCATAAGGATACCCCAGATTTGTTGTCTTAATTTGCCAAAACTTCTTTTGGTTTTTTAACTGATCAAACTGCGGCACCCAGTTTTATTTTCCTCAAAATGTCAAAAAACTCTCCAGACAGCACTGTTTTGTGCTGAAATGAAACATTTAACAGGCCATTGATTAAATCTATGTTATATTACATACAGATTATTTTGCAAGACTTATTGGACTCATTTATATAAGTAATACTGTAATATTAGGTATTGCCTGTATCATCCTATTAATAACAAATCATAAGATGTCCTTTGAAAACCTACCTGGTTATTGGTCCAAATGATTACGGACATATTCTATGAAAAATCCTCCAAATTAGTATTTTACATGAGTTGAAATGAACTTATTTCCTCTGAAGGTTCGTAACCAAACCATCCATACAGTACCTGCTGATGTCTCTCCCTGTGTGCCTGGTGTGTTACTTCAGTCATCTCAGATACTAAACACAGTGACAGTGCTCATGTTTGTTCTGCCGGCTGGGTGTGTCCTACAGCCTAACTAAAGAACCGAAGCCGTCCTCCCCACATGTGGAGCCGAGACACTTTTACAGAGCGGCCCAATGTTTGGGGACTTCTCTCTTCCCTCCGATCAGATTTCAGGCCAGAATAAAAAGAGTCTCAACACTTTTGTCAGTGGAATGAAAGACTCTCATCTCTCTGTGGGTCATTGTGGACAGAGGCCAGCGCCACTGTACATCCGACCTATTTACCTGACTCAGCAGCAGACTTCCACAGTCCAAACAACACAAAGGAGCCATCTGTAAAACAAATATGGCAGCAGGTTGACTCTGGCTTTACAGCTTTCCTGCTCACGATGTGCCGCTCGGTATCACATCGATACCTATTGATGACTATTGATGAAGGTCATTTCATTTGGGATTAAAAAAAAAAAAAATCATTATAATGACTTAGAGCTTGACACGTATGTTAACATGAGGTAGAATGTACAAAGCTACCTCTTAAAATTGTATTTGTTTTTCATAGTTGTGATTTTTATTACTGATAATGACATTGTAGCCTGTTCACCAAGTTAATAGCTGAGTTCAAGTAACATGGTGACATCACTTTAAGGTGCTAAATTCGACATCCAGAGCATTAATATAGCTGCGTACAACTATTTGCTATGTAAAGATACGGAGGAGTAATTTCTTTGGCCTGATATATTTGGTATCTTTGGAGGCTTTGTAACTCTACTAGAATTTAACTAGACAGTGCTTGAGCAAACAACATGAGCTTCAGTTGAATACAATTGAAATTACTTTATTTTGCGTGTGTTGAATGAAGGGAACAAGTGGAGATGGGGGAAGTTAAAAGTTTAGTAGATTGCGGGGTTAAGTACAAACTAGATGTGGCCAACGTATCCACATACAGCGATTTGTATCATGTCTTACGAAAGGTTATTTGTCATTTTTTGTGCATTCTTCTATGAATGACCATCAACACGAGTGATGTGCACCTGTGCTAGCCGCTGCAGTGCAAAAAACCTGTTCAGGCAGCAACAAAAGATCTGTAGAACACCTGCAGGAATGATGTCTGGACCTGCAGCCTCCTCATCTTCCTGAAGAAGAACAGGCATTGTTGGCACTTGGAGAGTATCAGCTCATCATTTGTCTTAAAGGTATAAGCTTGTCATCGATGGTAGTGCCAATGTATTGAACTCCTCAAAGCGCTCTAATGTCTTGCTGTTTACCTACAGGGTCGGGGCAGTGCAATGGGCTGGCCCCTCCTGAAATCTACCAGCATTTCTCTAGTTTTGCTGGGATCTAGGCAGGTATAGACTGTAGATTGCCTTACAGATGCGGTTGTTGAGTTACCGGTGTCAATAATAACTGTATCGTCAGAGTACTTGATCTGAGCTCCTGCAGTCATCTGTGTGTGTGCAGGCTGAACAGGAGTGGTGAGATGACAGAACCTTGTGGTGCCCCGGATGTCAGGTGGGATCAGCAGGGTTAAAGAAATTAAACAGAAACGTATGAATCCATATGTGTGATGCTTAATTTGATTAGGGAAAAAATTCAATGTGATATTTGCAAAAGCAGAAAATTATGGAAAATTATGAAAAGGTCAACAAAAATTTCAAATCAAGTCAATTTATTGATTAAAATTAAAAGTTAAAAATGCCTCTATAAAGAATATAACCTGGTAAGATTAAACATGAACACATCGAATCAAACGTATAGAATACGTTGCAGATATATATTTGTTAGAGTGTGACTGATGTTTTAGGGAATCCGTGTCGATACACAACACTAGAGCTATGGGGGTATTGTATTGTCACAGGTGAAGTACGTCACCCACCTGTGTGACTGCTCCAGACAGCCGGTGGCAGGAGGCTTGATGCCTTCGTTATCCTCCATCCAAATCAAGTGTTGCAGTCCTCTGAGCTGCAACCTGCCACCTCTTGCTGAGTGTGAATAGTACCATTGATAGGCCAATTAGAGGCCAGCAAGCACTTTGCCAAGTATCAGCCGGATTACCTGCCAACCTTGCTACTTCACCCCTCCACACCCTCACACCCCCACTGTTATACAGCTTTCTCTTCTATACATTTTCTCTTCCCCTCCCCAACTTCCCCACTGTACTCTCTCTGTCATCCTCCCCCTCACAGAGCCAGACCAGACCTGAGACGTGTCAGCTTAGCAGCTGTTTCTGGCCCTGACAACAGGTCACACAAACTGAGCCTGAGACAAAAAGGTTTGACACATTAAAGGTCAATAATCCCCAGCGTGATCCAGGGACCCTGTCCAGCTTTTGGCCCCCTCAATCATTCAGCCCAATCCGACCCCGACCTGCTTTCAACCACTTTTGGACATCTTGAGCATTGCACACAGTCCACTTTCTGTTTTTGTTATAATTGTCACTGTATGATTTTTCATAATTGTCAGATATATCCTCAATGGATTTAGTTTAAAATGACTCATTCGTGCATTTTCTTTCTTTCAGTAAATTAAATTGTAATACTAACGAGACACCAACTACTACTACTACCACTATGGTGACATTTTTATATTAAGGTCCTTGTAATAAGAATTTGTTAATAGGTAATTATTATGTCCTTATAAAATTCTTATTAACATTATGTGTTGATAAGACTATATACGTGTTAATAATAGCATCATAAACATGTTTATTATTAGATCATAAGTAGGGCTGTCAATTAAAGATTAAAATAGTTAATCGTGATTAATCGGAAACGAAACGCATTGATTTATCTGTTCAAAATGTACCTTCTAGGGAGATTTGTCAAGTATTTAATATTCTTATCAACATGGATATTATGCAAATGTATGTATATTTATTATTGGAAACCAATTAACAACACAAATGACAAATATTGTTCAGAAACGATCACAGGTAGATGAGTCTCCCCTTTACAGACATGCCCGCTTTATGATAATCATATGCAGTTTGGGGCAAGTCATAGTCAAGTCAGCACACTGAAACACTGACAGCTGTTGTTGCCTGTTGGGCTGCAGTTTGCCATCTTATGATTTGAGCATATTTTTTATGCTAAATGCAGTACATGTGAGGGTTTTTGGACAATATTGTCATTGTTTTGTGTTATTAATTGATTTCCAATAATAAATATATACATACATTTGCATAAAGCAGCATATTTCCCTACTCTAATGTTGATAAGAGTATTAAATACTTCACAAACCTCCCTTTAAGGTACATTTTGAACAGATAAAAACTGTGATTCATTTGTGATTAATCATGATTAACTATGGACAATTGTGCAATATTAAATACTGTTATTGATTGACTAGCCCTACAATAAATATCTGTCACAATGAACCATGTAGAAAATCGTGATCTCAATTCTGAGTGGAAAAAAAAATGTGATTCTCATTTTGACGAGAATCATGCCACCCTAGCTGTTATATCAACAGTGTCACGGCAGTTCATCACAAAATTTAAACTATTTGACTTGTGTACACAGACACAAATTTCCCTTTTTTTCACTCCAGTCTTTTCAAAGTAAAACTACTTATTTAGGTTTAGATTGACTTGGTAAGGCTTAGGCAACAAACTACTTACTTAGGTTTAGGAAAAGATTGTGGTTTTGGTTAAAATAACTCCGGAGGTGCCAGTAACTTCAGTACGGAAGTTACGTGACAAATAAATCAACTTTGACACGGACACCCCAACCACCCAAAGCTCCTCCCTACACGGCGTTCGCCTCTCTCTATACTTCCCGGTTCACAATATTTTTTTACATACAAATTGATTTTGTGCTGACCATCACAAAATAAAAGTGAATTTTGTGTTTATGTACACAAATCAAAACATTACATTTTGTGACTATTTCATGAACTGCTGTGCGGCTGGGCTGGTTACATATACATATAGGCATAATGTTTGGGCATATTTTTGGCCATAGAGTGTAGACTGTTTTGTGACCATACAGTACAATGTGAAGCTTAGAAGACATACTGTCATATGAGTAACAATGTGGTGCTGGGACAGTGATGCTGCAGTGCTCCTCTCCCTTTCCCTGTCTCCTCTTAATCTGCGGCTCTTTATAGCCAAAGCCCTTATCCCTGTATAATCCATGGAATAAAGTTGTTTAGCTCGCAGCCTTCATCCATCCCTCTTTTTAATCAAGCTAATGGAGGCAACATATATTGTATTGATCCCTCTCGCCGCGGTTTTCACAATGAATCGACGACCATTCCAAGCAGAGCAGCCATCCCACATTTCTTTTTTCCCTTTCTCCCCCCCACCACCTCCCCGATCCGCCCGCCCGCCCGCCTTGTGTTGTTTGAATAAGCACAAAGAGAGAAAAGCAAAACGTCTATCACGGTTGCATTTTTGCTGCTCAACTTCACAAATCTCACACCCTGCTTGACTGATGTGTAACCTCTGAGTGTCTGAGCTCTTGACCTGTGAAGAGAAGGCTTATATCTTCCCCCTGCTAATCTGGAGAGTCAGCTGCTGGGCCAATTCAAAACTCCTGTAACAAATCAGATGGCACCCAGCCAAGTGTCATAAGAAACAGACAGGTAATGACAATTCACTTACCCCCTATGTAAGAATCAATTCTCCCACAATGCACCTGTCACAGAGCCCTCAGTAAGATGAAGCCATTTCTTCCTACTGTCTGACACGGTAATTGCATGTTAAATTCTTCTTTTTTTTTTCCGAAAGCTGCATTTGGCGGAAAATTGTGATGAATCATGCCGCCAAACTTTTTTTCTTCCTACGTGAAATAAGATCAAGGTAGAAATAAATGAAAAATTCATCCGCATTCAAATGTCGCCATGGATGGGAAAGACTGCATTCTACCAAATGGATTGAAATCAAACCAAATGAAACCCCTCAGCTCTGCGTAGCATTGCTGGCGGCAGAGTCAGTGAATCAGAATCAGCTCAAACTAGCTCAGGACATGTTTTTATCCCAGAAAGTACCTGAGACTGTTCGGTCTGGCTGCCTATGATGGGAGTAGATTTTATTTTATTTTACCACACCACACCAGTGCTTTATATTGCAAGACTAAGATTGGGTTGTGCTATTTTAAGGAAGTTAAAATGTGACCCATTGATATTTAAGTGCCTTCCAATAAAATACAACATTAAGAAATAGTAAATAAAATAATCAATATACGTAGTTTATGTGTGTAGGGTCTCCGGAGGAAAAATGCTTTCTTGAGAGTATAATTGATATTTCTCTGTGTTTGTGTGTTGCGGCCCGTTCTCTCTCCCAAGTCATCAAATATGGCACCCTGGTCAGTGGCCTTATGCATCAAACTATGACGCTCTATCATCTGTTATGGCGGGAGTAAAGGAGGAAGTCTGATGATGTAGTATAAAGAGTGAGAAAGACAGAACAATGTTTTTTAGCTACCTTAAATCTGTCAGTTTAAGTGTACGTTATATTTAGAATATTTTCACCGCTTTAGCGACAGGGGACATTTGACGGCCTTTAAGACGAGCCTATAGCGCCTCACAGAAGCAGTTCGAAGAAGAACATGCGATATCATGTTTCAAACCTAAAAATCCAGAGGTCAATGTGACTGATTTAAAATTTTAACAAGCTCCATTTTCAGCATTAATTTACAACAGCTTTGTCCATTTCACCATTGTTCTATGATACTAAATGCTCTCCGAGATATTTCTCTCCCAGTCACTTTATAACCTGCCCATATATGCATGTCCGTTTTGCTTTGCAGGCATACTGCACACCATACTTTCTTGGACTTGAGGTAATGTCGGATGATATATCTCAGTCACTCCCTCTGAGTTACTTTCCTTAAAGACTGATAATGATTCTTGGCCCCTATTATCATTTAAGAGAGATCAAAGAGCAAAATTAGTCCCATTTTTCCCCTTTAAGTGACATAAGTGTTGACCCCGGAGAATCCCCGCCAGGCCTGCCAGAAATCATCAGGGAAGTAATGTTCAATTATGCACACCATTTGTTGTATTCCACTGGGCCAAATTAGAGCGGGAGGTTAAGGCGTGACAGAGGGTATCCCCATCACTTTGGTATCACTGTCCTAAAAGGCATTGACCTCTCGCTCAGATTAGTGCAAAGAAACACATTCAGCGTCATAACTCACATCAGCATGAAATATTTCACTCCATATTAGCTTCTTCAACTTCTAATAGCCCCTTCCAAAGATTGCCACTTTACCATAGTATGAATACACATATCTCTAAAACTAAAGCAAAAGCCTTTCTGAATTAACATTATTGACTGAGGTGCAATTAAGTGCTCGTGTAATGGTTAATGGAAGGTTAATGTTAAAATCTCGAGATAAGGTGTGGGGCTTAAAACACATTTATTGATCCTAGAGCTCAGTGGGTGAGTTCACACATGATTAGATAAATGCTTTTCCTGCACATTTTCACCAATATATTGCCTTTTGGCTACTGCCAGCATATTAGTGTGTAATTCCACACTCTCGTATGGCAGATGATATAACTTATGGTCATTTATATGTAATCGTTATTAATAAATTTAACGACTTTAAAAACCGTGAATCATTTTAGAAATCAATAGGTCAGGAATGAAAATGAAACTATAATACTGAATTAAAGGTAAAGAATTTCTCACACAAATTTATAAAACTTTAGTCAGAGTTAATCATCACGGTAGATTATTTCTATATAAATATTGTTCATGTGCAACTATTTTTTTTAACATAACTTAATGACACATGGGTTCAAGATTTTCAATGCACAATTTCTACTAATGACAAGCGTAAGTATATGGTTAAAGCATGGTTAAGGAAAGATAATGATCATGGTGAAATAATAAACACTGAATGATAATACGCTCCAAGCACATTTTTTGCCTCACTTTGTGTCAATAACCCAAAACAGCTGAGAGATGTGTCTCTCTGTCTCACAGTATGGACATTACACATACCTGTGTATGTGTCATTTCCTCCAGGTTTCCACTCCGTACATTTCTGAAGCAGGCACCTAGGGTAGCTGAGAAGACAGACTTCATGTCACCTTGAATTCATGTTCATATATTTACATATATTTTTGTACTTTGTATTGCACTACTTAAATTGTTATGTTAACAATTATTGTAAATTATGCATCTTTCTTTATCCTGGATGATTATTCCAGTGTAGTCACCAATAAAGGGTTCCCAGCGTCCCTTCATCAGTAAGTAAGGTAAAAGAAGTCCACGTTGACACGAGCAGCGATCTTCTGGTCGAAAGTCCTGTGTTTCGTTGTCAAACAAACACAGGACTACGTAACTGCTGGACTTTACTAACGGCAGTTACGTAACAAACTTCTCATTTTAAAGCAGACCATCTTCCTAGACCTCACCAAGTAGTTTTGCTGTCAAAACCTAACCAATTGCTTTTGTTGTAAATAAACCCATAAACTAAGTAAACCTACGTTGGAAGTTTATTTTGAAAAGAGACTGAGCAGAAACTGCACGTTTCCTGTGAACATGGAAGTTTCTGTTAAAAAGACAATATATGCATGTAATGAGGTGGAGCTGACACACTGTCTCTGACCAGCCCTTTCTCATTAACAGGGCGTAAAATACCAACGCTTTGTCACGCCCATCTGCATTTGATACCAACGCACAGGGCACCCTTTAGTGCTTGTAAGGACGCACCGGGCTTTCAAGTAACTATAATGTAACCCCATCCATGGCAATATTAAACGCTCAGAGAAAGTGCTCCGAGAGTATGGTCATGTAATTTAAAGAGCGAAAAACACACATACTGTAGGGTGGTGTAAGGGGAGTTGGACGGGTCCAACAAACACAGGGCTTTTATTCAGGAGAGCAATGTTTGTGTTTTGTGTGTTAAGTTTCACTTTCACTTTATAATCAGCTGTTTGTTCACAACCCTTAGTTTTATTTACTCTTTACCAACGTAGTGATTTTAAACCCAAACATATTTTTTTCTTAAACCTAGCTAAGTAGGATTGTTTCCTGAACCTAAGCAAGTGTTTTTGTTTGAATTCACAACATTAATGAACATGTTTAATGCGACCATGAAGTGATGCCGAGAGGTGTGACAAAGTGTCAGTATGTGACGAGTTGGAATGACAATGTGTTTCCCTGAAATGTCCAAAACAGACTCTAGAGGGGTACCTAGAGCATCGTAGACTGACGGAGCATCAGTATTTGACAAGTCGGCAGTGAGAATGTGTTGAATATAACTCAAAATCGTACATTGCTATTTCCCATTAACTGTGCATGCATCCATGATGTCTCTAAATGACATGTTAAATTTGGTCTGAATGTACTTGAGGTGAGATAGGAGCCCTGGACGCCAGTGTCAAAGACAACCCTACATGTGATGTAAGCTACATCACAGCCTTACTCACTCACTGAACTAAGTGACAGTGTGCTGTACTCCCAGGTTGATAATGATTATGGAATATGAAAATCCTCGTGTCATCTCCATAAACAACAGTACTGACTGCTCTCCATGAGAAACAATGCATGGCACACGGCAGGCAGGGTTGCCATGACTGAAGCGAACTGGCTGCGGCAACACTAAGCAACCTTTTTTTTTTTTTTCTCGACGCGGCCCTTCAAGCACCGAGTCACTTTCAAAGGCACTATGGCAAAGCTTCTCCTTTGAAAATCCCTTTCTTTCGTCTCACATCTGAGAGAATCATTGTCGATGTTACAGACAGCACAAAGGTGAAAAAGGCATTCGAGAACCTTTCAGAATTACCTTGGTTGTCCAGGAGAGTTTCGCCGCTCCCTTTTTGAGAAGTGAAGTGAACCTTTGAGGCACAAAATTGATTTAGAGTGAGAGCATCACATTGAGTTGAAATATAATAGGTGTCTGAATGCTGCTTTGGGGTGGGAATTGATTGAGAGAGAATGAGATAACATTTTCCCAATTCAGAAAACTCTGATTGAAGAAAGAAATCCTTCAAGAAATCTTACGTGATTATTGCGGTGCAAGAAATACAAACTGTAATGTTACACATCTTGTAGGATGTGCTTCAGAAACTGGGGGGTGGGAGAGGTGGGGGGGTGTAAGATTCATTGATGATATCAAAAGAGCACCCACCGTTGAGAGCATCTATTTTGAACCCGGAGCTAAGGTGGACAAAAAGCAGTGGCATCAATTCAGCAAGATTAAAAGAAAACCTACTGTACTATTGAGTGCATCAATTCTGGAGTACAAAAGAGGTAGGTAAGTGTCGAGATGAGGAGAGGGCTGGCTCTAGTCTCTACATAACCTCTTGCCCCGACACAAAGCAGTGGTTTGAACCTCTCAGAGCAGCCGCATACATACGGATAGGCTTGTCTGCATGCTAATTCCAGGGAGATACAATTTGAAGCACTAAAACCCTCAATGTCACATGCAAATCACGTCTCTTTTTAATTCCGTGGACACAAACTGTCAAATACTGCAGTGATCAGCTTGTAGGAAGAGTGATACCGGTACTGATTAAAAAGGGGAGAAAAAAAAATACAGTCACAATCCTTTACCCAGCATTTCACAAATCCATTTCCTGTCCCTTCAAAATATGATGTTTGATTAAAAAAAGATTGCACCTCATGTCTGATTGAGGTGTAGCAGCTGTGCTTAAATGATAGTCTTCATTTCCAGCGTGTAGTGTGATTGCGGTCCTTTCCTGTGTGTGCTCTGAACGACATGCTTTAATATAGTCCTCACAAGGCAAGCGTGGGGAGGAGATAAATTGAGCTTGGCATCATGAGCCATGGATTTTACTGCTGTGTTTTCCCAACAAATTAATTAACTTAATTTTTCTCCAGAAGGTAGAGGAAATTGGAAAGGTAGGGCAGTGAGGAAATGTTCATTCAATGTCATCTCAAGAGCGCTTACTCCTTCCCTGCTTGGGGAAATCAGCATCCTCCATGTGAATGGGTTTTGCCCTCTGTAGTCTGGACTTGGGTACATTTTACATTCAGTACATTTCTGTCAAAATACAATAAATGAGCATATGTTTTATCGGGTGAATAAAAGAAATTGGAGAATTTGTCAAAATGCCTAAAATGACCTATGTTTATGGGAAAAATAGTGTGATGTTGTTATTGTGCTGCAGTTAGGAGAAGCTCAGAGTGGCTGGACATACTACGTGTTTGACTTTCACTCTGTAAACCACTGTTCACATTTACAATTCAAAGTCTCCTACTTTGATAATCGTAACAGTTGCTAGAGGTATTTAACATTAACTAAAATTTAGCATAGCGTTAGTTCAGGCAGGCCACAAAGTCAAGCTTTGCTCATATCACAGCCCTATGAAGCTGATGCATCAGCTGATGGATTCCTTTCTATGCATTCATTGGAAAATCTCATACAGGGCGCCTTATTTAAGCTGCCTCAGCCTGCCTACCTTTGCTGCTTCCTCTCCAAGCGCTCGCAACCCACCTCCAAACCAGCACCTCCTTTTAATACTGTTTTTGACTTATGTCCTTTCTGTGTCATTGATGCCGGCTCTGCTCTGCACCCAGGGGGGGTCTTTGCTGCTGCCCTCCCTGCTTTGGCTTCCCATGTATACACATGGAAGGGCAAAGAGGTGTGCTCTCCTTGAACAGAGCCATACTGCAAAATATATATATATTACTGCAAATGGAAATAAAGTTTTTCTTTGACTGAATTGTAGTAAACCGTGTGACTTAAGACCTTTTACACAGCAAGTCCGTAACTTTCATCCGAAATGTATCACGTTTACACACCGATTCTGAAACATGAACAGGTTTGATTTTCTGTGTTTTTTTTCGCATTTGTGGCCACCGTCATCAAACATCATCATCCAAAACGGCATCTGAAAAAGCTGTTTCACTTTGTTCATTCGTCTCCCACCACAAAGCACTTCACGAAAAACAAAGTAAAGAATCCAGAGATGCGTAATTTAAAGATAGATTGTGGCAGGTGATTGTAAAACCGCTTGGAATTGTGACTGGTTGCAAAACAAAAGATTTATGGAAGATTAGACAGTAATTGTGCTCTATAGGAAGTTATACAATAGCTTCTTGTGGATGTCATTCATTCATTAGCCCCGTTTGAGACTAGGCTAGGACTCAGTGTGCAAGGTTCCTGTGCATAACATTTTTTATCGGACGATGGATTCAAAAATGCATTCGAAAAATACGGACTTGCCGTGCAAAGACCTTAACAACAACCTGTACAACTGCATCCATCTCAGCATGCTTGTTGCCATTGTCGTAGCCATTTTTTGTCACTATTCTTTATAGATGTAGCTAGGTAATCCCGCCTGATTGGCCAACTGCCAACAGGGCAAAAGGCCGTCAATGACCGCGAAGGTTTTATGCCTAAACCTAGTCAAATCTTAACAATGGAGGTAGTAGATCAGTAATTGTAATAAGAATGTTGTCCCTCTGATTGCCCTGGCAATCTGTATAGATTCCTTCCCTTGGAGAGTCACTTTGTTAGATTTTGCTCCTGAGTACACGTAAGAAGAACTAAAGTCTCTGCTCCACTTAGAAACCTACTTTAGAAACACTACTACAATATCCAGAACCATTTATATACAGTTTATTCCAAAACTTTGGCTTGATTGCCATGACATTTTGCATGACTAGTCATCTTCCCCAGAAGAAAAATAATGATTTTGGCGACTGCTTAACGAAGTACTATTTTCCAAAAATAACAAATATGTCAGGATGAACTCTGGAAAAATATTGTAAAACATGATTCGAAAGACTACTAGAATTTTTTTATGTGCAGCCTTAGTAAATATATACTGTCACTGTTCACTTAATGAAACACAACATAATTTAGATGAACTAAACAAGATAATACAGTAGGATATTACCCGAACAGTTGGAAAACCTGGTTTTTGGTAACATGAGTTATTTAAGGGGACATTTGAGATTGATTAATAATCATCAACCAAACTTTTTTTAAATTGAATAAATGTAAAGATAAACAACAAAGAAAAAGTATTGAATTTCAGTCAGTCAGAGAGCGGGGAAAGAAAGAATAGGAGCGAGACAAAGAGAGGGACAAAGAACATTACAGATAAGAACATAAAGAAAAAATCCACTTTGTTCCCAGGGACGAGAGAAGGATCCGGAAGTCACTACAATCACGACAAGTTCTCTGCTAACTACAAATCACAAGCCCTCATTCATCCTTTGCTTTGGTTACTGTCCTCTGGACAATATGGTCAATCCCTCTCTGTTATGTGCCGTCCCATGAATTTAGTCCCATTGTGGGGAGAGAAGCAGAACCAATCAAACCCCAGTAACCAGCAATCAGCCTGGGACCCTTCAGCCAGGGCATCCCATGTGCTCCTACCTCCCGAAAAAAAAAAAAGCCACACGCCTGGTTAAATCAGGAACCTGAAGACACTCAATAGCAGCCGCCGGCCTCTGGAGTTGGACCGTGCAGCATGACAAAATGGTAGTGGGATGCAGCCATCACAGACACCTTCCAGCGGATACATTTAACTTCTGTCACTTGCACCTCAATGCACAATCAATTCAAGCCTTTCCCTTAATGCTGACACCTCAGTGCCATGAAATGCTCTTTGGGCAAAACCAAAGGAGCATAACATGAAGCATTTTTGGATATATATAAAAGGAGAGCAATGTTCATTTCAGCAGGCTTTTTTTTTTTGACAGTCACACTTTCACTGAGAAAGAAGAGTATGGAATGTAAATAGCCCTTTTGATGTTGGCTTTCACAACTAGTTTGAAAGCTATTGATTGTATGTCCTGGACTGTGGGCTAGATGAATGCTCCTTTTCATTGATTCTTTTGATTTGAAACTAATTGCCAAAAAAAAAAAAAAGAAGACATTTACAGGAAGTCAACAAGAGTGGTGCACTTACAGAACATATGATCAGCTTAACCATGGGTTGCTGAGATGTAATTGCACCTAATAAATGGCTGTGAAGTGCCCAGTTTCAAGTCTTGATCACCACTATTCCAACGCTTCTACCCCAGCAATACAGCTCATCAAGCCTTTAGGATGTTTTTTTTTTTCCTTTCCAAGGCTCTGAAAAATAGTTAACCTATTCTCACAGCCATTAGCTACACTATGTTTCCTTCCAAATGTTGTGCAAACTTTAAGGAAATTCCCAAAATGTCAGCAAAAGTCAATGCAAATGAATTTGACTTTCCATCAATTAGAGCTATGCAAATCTTCATAGAGGTGAATAACAAGGTTATAATTAAAGAAGCAATGAACTCTTGAAGTACAAAATTTGATTCCTGTTCTCCAAGATGAAGATATATTCATGTTCTTTTCATTAATGAATTTATCACCTTAAAATGTAAATGGACTTGCATTTATACCGTACCTTTCTAGTTGTCTTCTAATTAGTGGACTTTTTTTTTTTATAACATTTTTACCTTTCTTGCTTCATTTCATTTGTTGCTTGTGTACATTCAAAATCTAAATAAAGAGAAGTGGATGTTAACAAATTTATTTATAACTCTTATGTATGTATCCTTTTTTTTCTCACAACGACTAAATATCTGTTAGATGAAGTCGTGCTCTGAGTCATTCATTTTAGTGTAAAAGGGTTAGTAATTAGGGTCAGCAAAGCTAAACACAGTCCCAGTTCTGTAGTCTACATACATGATGAAAATGTGCCAAAAAGGCAACAACTGCTGGAAAAAAAATGTGAGTATGCTGTCTGTACTTTGCTGTTCTAAGGCCAGCGTACTGGTGAAGATATTCTAATGAACCAACATTATGTTAGCTAGCATCAGATTTGAGCCCTGTGCCCTAGACAGGTAAGGCAGTTGCACAAACCATTCTGCTACAGTATTAGTGAGTGCAACTGTGCACAAACCAACCATTTCCAGAGAAGAAGTCTAATATGTGAGCTGCAAAGTCTTGAGAAAGCAGAAAGCTGTGACAACAGAAAGGAAAGTGACAGCCCTCATTTGAAATTTTTTTAAAAGGTGAGTAAAGTAGCAGAAAATTATAATATGATCCCCAGTGTTTCAGTAATGGGAGAAAGAGTGCATAAAGGGAAGGTAAAGAAAAATGCAGCCCTCTGTTTCAGTGACATTGTATTAGAAGTGTCTGAGAGTGCACTCCCTATCAATTAAAAGTGAAAGCTCCAAAACTCCTGTGAGTACATCAAGAAACAAAGAAGGACGTCACGATGGAGAGGTAATAAGCGTATTGGGTAATACGTTTGTTGTGTGCTGGCCTGTGCTAGCAGTAGTATGGAATAAAGGTAAAGGTGAGCAGGGTTCAAGTCCTGATGGAACATCACAACGTCGAGGGTAGAAGTCTAAATTTCATCAAGTTTCATGAGGAGTGAAAACTTAAAAAAAAAAAAATTGTATTTATTTATTTATTTTGCTCTTTTGTGTCCATCTAATTGACCTGGTTGTATGTCTGTTGTATTTGTATTTGTGCTTGTTTTGGTAATCTTGGGAGGATGCTGGTGGGTGGGGGAGATGTAGGTGAGCAGGGGACGGATGGGGATTATACTGGAATTATTTCATATGTTGATTTGTTGTTGTTTTTTAACTGCAAAATTCCAATAAACAGAATTGAAAAAAAATGTAAGTATTTGAAAGAAAGCACATCACATTTATATAAAAAAAAATATTGTTTTGGTGTTTTTGAAGAAATTCAAAAATTCCGAAATTCTGCTGATAGCTTCAAATGTGATTCAATGGAAGCAATCTTTTGTAGTCTAATTTGAATTTAGTGTATTTGTAGTAAAGCAGCCATACAATTTCCAGACATTTGTTTACATTGTTTAGGTATAGAATAACTCATAATTGCATTTGTGTCATTGATAAAATCCTAACAACTGAATAACTGAGGAAGTGTCCAGAAGAGCAGGGGTGATTATTACAAATATAAATAGTGTGCTTTGCAGATGTGAGATAGATACATTTTCAGCGATCGGGCAGAAAAAAAACAAAACTATAAGAGACATCCATTTGGCAGTGATATCTAGCTGCACCTCTTAAGTCCTTTAAGGTATTTTTCATGCTGATTTACATTATACATGTGAATTATTACTGTCAGCACTGTGTCTCTGGTGGCTCTATCCCAGGGATGACACAATGTCTGATATTTTCCACCTAAAATATTCGCAGCGGTCTAATTTCCCCGTGTGCTTCAGTGATTACAAGCCTACCTTCAAGACTAGACTCTGAGGAATAAACCAAAATTAGCTGAAGTGCTTTTAATTTTGCAATTACCATACTCCCGTATGAATGAGATGACATAATTGCAGTCTCCTCATGACATTCATCACTTAGCGGCAAGACTGAAGATGTCATGTTTGTCACATAATTATGTATTCCAGCATTACTGTCTGGGATAATTAATAATTACCCCTCATGTCTTACTGTATACACCGGAATCTGCTGGGGACTTGTAAAGCACCGTGCACTTACCCGCTCATGCTGTCCCGTTTTTGAGGGAAATTACTCGGTCTTGCACTTTTCTGCTTTTCATAGGCCTGCCTCTGTGCTGCCGTCAATTTTCTCCAAATTGCAATAATGGCTGGTGAGATTTGGTCACATCGTGCACACACAGTCTTTTGGCTCCAAGTGACATGGGGCAAATACATCCACAGCATGTTACCTCACCTCGTGGCTGACTGCTTTACCATCAGCCTCAGATGGAGCTAAAGGTAAATTCTGACATTTTATCACAGTAAAAAAAAAACTATTAACCATTATTTCAGATCCCCATCGTGTAGTCTAATTGTATAAGTATAAAAATGATAACAATAAAGTGTTGTTCATAGGGACAGAACGGTAAACAAAATTCACAATTCGGTGTGTTTTTTGGACAGCAGGGATAACAAAAGTAATAGCTTTATATA
>CAKALG010044985.1:0-11895 GCA_916700815.1 Helicolenus hilgendorfi
GTGAGGGGGCAGCTGTGAGGTCAGGCCTTCATGAAAAGCAGGTCATGAGCCGGGCTCCAGTCCTCCTCCACCCTAGTCTCGGCTGTCTGAAATGTACTAGCCAGACTTCTCTAGAACAGTAGGAACATCCAATCCGTCTTCACTGGGTCCCTGCAGGAACTCTTGTCACGCTTGATGTCACTTTTACATTTCAAGTGGGAGACATGGTGGTTTTATTGTCAAACAAGAGTTTCATGTTGTATTATTAATCTTTGTGTTTCCAGTGGTTAGCTTTTGGGACTGGGAAACCCTTTCCAAAAATATTTCACTTCAAATAATCCGAAGTGACTGAAAATACTTTTTTTTTTTTGTTATTGTGGTTTCCCTTATGAGCCACACACGACATTGAAAAAAAACGTTTGTTTTGACCAATTTTTGCTGCAGCTGACTTAGATTCTTTTTGATGTTAATCCAATAATTGGGAGGTTTGCGTATCCACTCTAATTCACTGTGTGACAAGTTGTGATTTTTGCTTCAAGAATGCAATGACTCATGGAATTGGCTAGATGGCTCCAGCGTTTCAGGTGACTCAGCGGGAAATCCACTGACGCTATTGATCACAGTGGTGGCTTTCCAAAATGTTTTGCTCGTTTCCACAAGACACTCCGAACTAGATTTGTCCCACAACACAGAAGCTCAGAGGAGACAAATGGAAGGAGCAGAGAGGAGGAGGAGACAAGGGGCTGAGTGGAGCTTCTGTCACTCAGTATGATTATTATACAGTAATAGCCTGAACACATTGTCATAAGGGTTCATGAATTGTGTGAAATATAAATGTATTCCTTTTTGATAGTTGTTTCTCAAAAGTTTAGACTTTAGAAAATCTGAATACCAGTGGGAAACACTGATGCTCTACAGGAATATTTCAACAATTTGGGCAATTCTACAATTTGGCTTTCATGCCGAAAGTTAGATGAGAACATTGATATCCACTCTCTTCTACAATCTTCTCATCTTGCTCTCGGCAAGAAAGCGATAAGCGTATTTCCCTAAATAATAAGTATTATCCAAACCAGGCCAATATATTGCATCAAATCAACAAGACACATACAAAATAGTGAACTTGCTCCAAGCGATACGGTAACACTGTCTTTCTTTCATTTTACCTTTTATCGATTGACTTCATTTTGTGTGCGATGACTTTGACATCACTACACTTTATTCTGGCATTTCGTTGGCCGTCAGACAGTTTGGGGCCGTCGGTGAGTGTCCGTCGGCTCTAGTGTCGACTGTCCGTGTCGCAGTTTTTTAGGCCGATTCAGCGTGTCGAATCGGCAGTGGATCTCATCTGTGAGAAAAATCACTCTGATTGGCGGTTCAGCTTAAATGAATCAGTGCATGGGTTCAAGTGCAACTTTTTGGACAAGATAAAGGCGACGTGAGGTGACGCAACTGGTGGCCTTTGTCGCCGTTAGTTCTTTGATGTCGGGTTGGTGTTTCAGGGCCTTAACTGCTATGGAGAGTCCTGGTTTTCAGGATACATTGAAGCTGGGCCTCTGTTCTCTAACTTTCAGCTTCTACGCGTCCATGAAGAGGGATTGGAAAACAGATGAAGAGATGATGAAGGGGAAAGATGGTGGTGGAGCGACTTCTGTGAAGCCAAGACAGAAGCTCCTGTGGTATCTGGCAGACCAGGGAAGAAGTCTTGGAGTGTTGGGTGTCTTTCCTCCCGATCCACTCTTTCTTCCATCTCTGGTTGATTCTTTCCTTTTTGTGTCTTCCTCGTCTCTCTTTATCTTTCTTTGTTTCCTGCTCCATTTTATTTTTTTCCTCATTTTTACCGACCTCCTTTTCCTAATCCAACTGTGGCAGGAGAAATACAATGAATCATTGATACTCATTTTTCTCTCATGGATGTATTTTCCAGCTCCTGGGAATCTAATTTCCTGTTTCTGCTCCTGTCAACTGATTGGTGTTTATGTTTAGCAATCTGTTTCTCATAAAACCTTTTTGTTTTCCGGCCTTTATTCCTTCTCTCCTCGGCCCCACCACTTTCTCTCTGTCTTTTTTTTAGTTTTGCTCGCTATTGTCTATATGAAACGTTCCAAGATTAGGCCTACTCAAGGATAAAGGGGTTTTAGTCCTTGGCAGAAGTTAAACCAGTTAGATGGCAACACCTACAACGTGATCCATTCAATCCAATCTGAACATCCATATTGGGGAAGGGGTGTGCGTGTGTTGGGGTTGTCTCAAAAGGATAAAAGCACATTACTCCCGAATGAAGTCAACCTCTTCTTACACTTGAAAGCTTGATGAGCTGTTGTTAATTAAGAGGTCAGAAAAATTCCCGCTCGGAGTCATTTATCCCCATTTGATGTTGGAGTAATGGTGTGCAAACCTTAATGCACAAAGAGGGAATCTGCCTCACTTCGGAAATACATTTAATGAGGCATAAAACAGAACCATCTTCAGCCCATGATGGGCCAGTTCCTCTCTTCTTTCTCGCAGTGTAAAATTAGAGCATCGTGCCACTTAGAGGTTAGAGGTCAATTGTGGTTACACAGCCTCTATGGGAGACTTTCCCCTCTGCTGCCCAGCGAGTACAAGCTCTCTGTGAAGGAAGACAGGCCGACCCCTGTGGAATCAGTTGAAACTTGGATCTGGACCATAATCCAATTAAACCTTGACAAGGGCAACATCTTTTTTATTTTATTTATCCAGGGAGGATTTACTGAGCACATGTGTTCCTTTTCAGTAACGCCATGCTTCACATTTGGACAGTTCACACCTGGGAGCTTCCCAGCGCAACCACGGTGTACTACTGCTGAAATCTGAGCAGCTGAACTTGGGAAATTGGGGATTAAGTGCCTCGCAGACCATGAATGGTAGTTGTGTTCTTACTTGTTTTCTTATATGGTGCTAAAGCTACAGCTAGCTTAGCTTAGCATAAAGACTAGAAACGGGGAAACAGCTAGCCTGGCTCTGTCCATAGGTAACAGAATCCACCTGCTAGCTAAAGCCTGCTAATTAACATTTAGCTAACTGGCTGTTGCTTCATATTTACCATACTATCTATCTAAAAAGCTAGTAAGCATATTTACTAAAATGTAGAACTATTCCTTCGAATATCTAATAAATAGGATAATTGACACTGCATTTCAAGACCAGACATTGCAAGCATCCCAACTCATACTGTACCCAATGTCAAAGCTTCATTCTTTGGTGCCATTTTGGAATAAACATGCATGGGGTTTTGGGTGCATAGCGAGGGTGTACCAGCAAGGAATGTTCCTCCCACGTCTGCAAATGGATCAGAACATTTGCAGTGTGGCTGCTCTTATTTTCAAAGCTGTTTTCTTTGACTTTGTGATGTAAAATCGCTCAGGCCTCGTTGCTAATGCGTGTTGTCTGGTGGTATGATTTGGTGCAGGCAGTGGGGCACTCTCCCCCCCTACTGCAACTGTCAACTGGCAAATCAGCCTCTCATGGAAACCAGACGTTTAATTGTTCTCAGATGCTGAAGCTTTCGGTGTGAGCCACAATGTGTGACTTTGCTCTGTTCTACGGTTGGATTAATTCAGTGCCGTTGATTAAGAATGCTTGCGTGCCTCGCAGGCTTGAAATCTGAATGATTGTGGGGGCAGATCAGGCCGAGGTCAAATAGTCGTGGCAAAGATAGACACTATAAACAGTAAATAGATGAGTTGGTTTCTGTGTTTTTGATAAGCTGCCAATCACACAAAAGTATGTTTAAAGGACATTCAAATATTTGCAAATTTCACATTTTCATTTGCTGTCCCAACCAAGTCTCACTCACAACTCGTCAAATACCGCCGACTGGGCAGTATATCTCGGCATCGAAAACCGATGCACAGAGGCACCCTTTATCAACGGTATGTGACGAACCGGGCTTTCAACTAACTCCAACCACCCGCTGCGTTTTTTGATGGTCAGAGCAAGTGACGCATTATTAATAGCATGATAGTCTGTTCAGTGCAGGCAGGAGTGGTGGTGGATGGTTCAAACAAACAACACTTTGAAACAGGAGACCAGTGTTTGTGTCCCATGTGAAACTAAAAGTAACGTTGACTTATTTTGTCACATCAGTCATTAGTCATGTGTCTCATCGGTATTGTCAGATCCGTGAGTCACGCGAGCTGCTAGTTAATGAAGTTAACGTCAACAACGACTGTTTCCTAACCCTACCTAAGTGGATGTGTTGCCTAAACCTAACTTCCTGTGAAAACCAGAGTTTAATTTCAAAGGACATTATGCATGTAACGAGAAAAGTAACACAAGACGGGTACTACCCCGTGCGTCGGTCTCTGTGCCGAGGGGCACTGACCAAGCGGCTGTATTTGACGAGTTGGAAGTGAGAATGTGTTGACAGATGCTCAGTTTGCATATTATTTTGAATAGAGCTGAAACACTCCAGGATGGTGTGGAAAGAATAAGCATCAATTTAAGAATTTCATTCCAATATGTAAAATCACCAACTGGAAAAGATCTAATCTTACAAAATGTCCTCAACTACAGCTGTTTGTTACCTAACACAACAGCTGGATTCTCACAATATCACGCGTGGAATCACAGGATCACAAGATCACACGACAATCCATCTTGTCAGGCTTCAAGTAATGTGTTTATGTCCAGATCAATCAGTGTCCTCTACTACTCGCAGTGACAGGCCTGGCTTAAGGCTGGCCCACACTAAAAGATTTTTCAAATCCTAAAGGTCCCATATTGTAAAAAGTTGGATTTTCATGTCTTTTATATTATAAAGCAGGTTTAAGTGCTATAAAAATACTGTTAAACTATCAAAGCGCTCAATATACGGAGAAACACACACAGCCCGTATTCAGAAATTGTGCGTTTGAAACAAGCCGCTAGGATTTCTGTCCATTTGTGATGTCACAAATATACAATATTTAGACCATTACACAGTTTTAAACATTAACATTCTAAATGTGTCCCAGTTTATTTCCTGTTGCAGTGTATGTTAATAACATCAGCTGACTGTTATTGTTATTAATATGAACTGTCCATGTCAAATAAAGTAATAAAGTAACATTAAACTAAACTATCCTAAACTTCAAGGTCAATGTCTAAACTCAACCATCTCATGAGAGTTTCGCAAATCAAGGGTTACCATCTAGACACGACCCCTGAAGAGGTTAGCGTAGATGCTACTGCTAAGCATCGGTTCTATCAGAACTGGAGAGTATTTCTTCATTGAAAGAAGAGCAAAGAACAGCACTGAAGGCTTTCCTCGATGGAAAAGATGTTTTCGCTCTTCTCCTGACTGGCTTCGGCAAGGGTTTGATTGACAGATGGTTCATCCAATCACCTGCCAAGTACTTTTTGATGGTACTTGCCCTTTTCCAAACAGTTTCCAATGACGGCTTCTCAGATGGTTCTGTGTAACAAACCATCTCATGTTAGGTCAGGTTAGCTAGTTTGTGCATGTTATTAATTGTGTTTTTAACACTTTCACATCGGATCAGCAATTTTAGAAACACTGGTTAATGAACAGCTGATTATGAATCGATTTTCACAGAAAACTGCTGTTCAGTGTTTTAGAGAAGAACACTTTGAATATATGAACACCTAACAGTTCAAATTCTGCTCACGTAGGATAGCTGAGTTTGTTTCCATTCATCAGCTTTAGACTTGGTTATATAAAAATGCTCACCATGCACACCATCTCACATTACAGACAACTGTACATCGTGCGAGCCTGAGCTGAAAGCAAGATTTTGATAGGAATCGGATGGAAATCCATCACAAGCTTTATATCTTCCGCTGCAACATGAAACTCTATCACCAGCCCCGTGTCTCTCAAGCATTTGGTGGATGATTCAAAAACTCAGTCAATCATCTCTTGATCGTTCCCTTGTCAGTTTCTAGTTTTATCTTTAAACTCGACCGCTGTGATCAAGCTGCCGTGGACCAGTTTTAATCCCCGGAGCGCCTCTGTGCAATTGTAATTCCTCTCCAGTATTCAGGTTTGGCTCGATCGTGCCAACAACTTGGGGAAAAATAATAGAGCCGTCATTATTCTATCAGATGGGACCGGTTTGAAAAAGCTCTCTATACGTTTAACAGCCTAACCTGCCTCCTTTATGCACCCACTCTCTTTCCTCTCTCTATATCCTTGGCAAGAGCAGGAATTTCCTCCTGGTTGGGATGTTTTTGTCATATGCCAGTTGAGTCTTGCATAATCTGCAACCCAAATATTATGTATATATAATATATAATGTTTCCTGGACTATATATATATTCTAATGCTCTATTGAGGGATTATTTGTCATGATAGAAATAGTAAAGAAATGAAATGATATAAAACATGTGTTATGTTAGTTAAAAGCAATGAATTATTACCCATATGCATCATGTATATAGACAACAAAACATTATTTGATGTTTTGGCTTTACAAGAGTATCACTTTGGATGTGAAATGATGCAACTCTGGGTTTGGGTTCTGGTAGAGTGGAAGCTTGGCTCAGTAAAAACAAACTTGTGTTGAGCTAAGTGTGTCCTTCCGTCTTCACCCATGCAGAATGTAAACCATTCAAATGTCGTATTGGTTTCGGGAGATGACCTCAGTGTGGTCAGCGTATGATGCTCGATCACAGGGCCCGATGAGTCAACCGGTTGCACCGTTTCATACCCAAATGAGTCAGCGTACAATTGAGTTTAAAACGTTAGGTTTTTTGTTTGTTGAAAAAGATTGCATAACCAGGATGAATTTCTTGACCTATGTGGTCACATTTTAAAGCTAGGGTTGGTAATGTTGAGACACCAGCAAGAGAACGCTAGATTTAAAAAAAATGATCCAACTGAAAAACCCAGCCCAGTGTTGCCAACACTTTTACAATGAAAGTAGCTAGCAGCATTAGCTCCAAAAGTCCCTGAATCTAGCAAGAAAATTGACGAAAGTCTGGTGATGCGCAATGAGTGCATGCCGGCAGGTAGGCAGACAGGTAGGTAGCCTATTCAATCATTACCTCCTGCCAAAACAAATGATAGGACAGGCTTATTACAGTCCTGTGACAGCTACAGATACTGTATTGCTTTTTTTGTTTTTGTCAGAGCATTTGATTTATTGATTGAAAGAGAATTTCAAAAAACAAAAAATGTTTTTGACGAACACTACCGACCCTAGCTTTAATTGCAGATGAAGGAAATACAGTATGTTTGACATTCTGAAATATGCTCATTCACTTAACCAAGAGTTAGAAGAGAAGATCGATACCAGCCAACGACCTCATGGTGACAATAAGACTCCAAGAAGTTACACTGCACCCGGCCAAGAAATAGTCCCGAATATAAAGCCCCTTAAAACCACAAAAACATCTTGTATGGAACAAACAAGGTTGATGTTTCTCAAAACAGTTAAGTGCATGTACATCACATGTGCAGCCACAACTTTAAAACAAATAAATGTATAAACTATTGAACGTGATCAAATTAAAAGCAACTCAAAAATTTAAAAAAGGGAGGGAAAAACTGTCTCTGTTGCTTGCACAGACGCTTGTTTGAATATTGTAGTGGGTTTTAATTTTAATATAAAAATATAAATTTCAAAATAAATTCACTATACAAAGAATAAATTGTTGTTGCTTTACAGCTTGACATGGCTTACAATCATACCTAAAGGATTACTTTAATGTTTTAGCTAGCTAGCTTGCTATCTAAGCTCAGGGATAAATGCAAACAGCAAAGGCACTTGTCACTTACTCATTTCATTCAGAGGGAAGGACCAGTCCCATCATAGACGTAGAGCATCTGTCACCAGACGGAAAGCATTCATCTGAACGGAAGAAAAGAGATAATTGGATTATCAGATAATCACCCAGTTAACTATAGTGTGACATTAGAGATGTTCCCTGTTTGCATTCTTTGTTTTGTCTCTGAGCATTCAACAGCATATTCACCCTCTGTGTCCAATGTGCTCTATCCCCAATTCAGCCACGGCTATCTTCTTTTATCAGCTTGCTCTGGACACCATGTCCTATCCACCACTCGACCTGTGGAAACAGAGGTTTGTCCAAAAGTGTGAATGTCCTAAGTTCTTCCTTCTTTTCAGCTTTAAATCAAATCCAGAGCAGAGTTCACTCAAACCCTGAACAGAAAAAAAGCTTCTTTCATTTTCTCTTAATCAAGATGGGAAAACATGCAACACCTCGCTGACCTGAACAACAGGGTCAGGACAAAGAGAGATGAAGACAACTGGTGCACAACAAAGCTAGCAGCTGGTCTTTAGGGGCAGTGTGTCCACCGGCATGTCTCTGCAGTGACCTAAGACGCCCCGTGCCTGTTAAGACCATCTCCTGAGTATCGGGCCTGTGCATGTGTGTGTGTGTGTGTGTGTGTGTGTGTGTGTGTGATAGTGTTTTGTTCCAAGGAAGTGGAGTTGAAGGAGGAGCACATTCACATCTGGTTTCAGCAAGAGTGTCCCCATAAATGATACAAGCTACACAACAAAATCATCACAGCGTGAAATCATCCATAAGCCAGCCCGTCCCTGTCAGGGTTACATGTTTAGAGAGATTTGAAAAGGTTGAGCTCCAGAAGTAGACAAATAAGTCTCTGAACAGCTGTTGATCGTGGTAAACACATGCTTAATGTTGTGAATTAAACAAAAACACTTGGGATTAGGCACCAAAACCACTTAGTTAGGTTAGGTTTAGGGATGCACCGATACCGATACTGGATTGGATATTGGTGACAATGGGACCAATCCATCAAATACAATTCTATGTTTATATACTTCTATACATTATATACTGAAGTTTTTGTTGCTGCATTAAAAAGGTTTACACCTGAATTGTAATTCCTATTAATTTTTAAGATTTTTTTGCCAAGTTGTTGGTGTATGATTTATTATTTTAATAACAAATAAGAATTCACTAAATTTATATATATATTTACTTATTTGTTACATTTTGTTTTACAATGTGATGATGATGTTGTCTTACACATAAAAGAATGATCCCAGTCACTTCCACACAGTGAGGCATACAGCTTATTAATTAAATGCTGGTATGGGATCTGTACACGGTATCAACCCTTTTCTATCATTGACTAAACTGATGATCTGACTGATCCAATGAACAACTGATAAACTATATAACACAAATATTGAACACAATAATAACAGAAAGTTTGTGTGAAATGAGCGGATGAATTTGGAGCAGATTGTTTCCTGTGAATATTGCATTAGAGATGACTTTTCCTCTTTTTTTAGGATCTTGTAATATAATAGCAATTACATTTTTTAATTTTTTAATTTTTAACAATCATTTGTACTGAATAGGCATCAATGTGTTCTCCTCCGTGACGCTTCACCATTGTTCAATTAGCTCTTTGGTTGTTTTAACTCATTTTAACTTAACTCATTTTGAAGTTCATATCTTAAATAATAAACCAAACTTTTACACAGAAGTGACTGAAATACTGAGTTATTGGCTAACTGTAAAGTTTAAGTTTTAAGTTTTCTTACACCGTTTAAAAATCAACGAAGGCCTCGCGACCCCCTGTGAAGCTTTGGTGACCCCTAGTGGGGGTCGGGACCCCCAGGTTGGGAACCAGTGCACAATAGTATGATTTTGCCAGCTATTACAACCAGAGTAGTTTTGGTAAACTCTGCCAAAATCCACCGAATCATGACAGAAATGTGTGTGAACTTGACAGGCCCCCCCCATGTTAAGTTGATTTTAACATTGCTGATACTGCTGGGTACCCATGCAGGCCTATTGAACATTTTCTATGTCCCCAGTATATTGTTGCTGTCATGGAAATAACTGTTCTCTTCATTTCTCTTATTGGACCTGAAAGTTGAAATGGCCTTTAAATGGGTTGAGTGGGTTTCATTGTCCTTGAGATCTGGATATGTGCTAAAAAACAGTTTATAATTCCAAATGAAGGAGATGAACTTTCCTTTTGACAAGAACCTCCATCTTTTGCAGTCAGGCGATTTTTTTAGGGAACCGTATTGACATCTGGTACTCTGCAGGTGTCACCACAGATTACAGTCTACACATTCCTACAGATCCGTCCTCTCCTGTCGGCTCTGTGGCGTTTCAAACATTCCACAGAGA
The DNA here is from genome assembly GCA_916700815.1 of Helicolenus hilgendorfi. Lineage (NCBI taxonomy): Eukaryota > Metazoa > Chordata > Actinopteri > Perciformes > Sebastidae > Helicolenus > Helicolenus hilgendorfi. The sequence goes on from CAKALG010044985.1 coordinate 10,084, forward strand.
CACACGCCGAAAGTCTCGTAATGAATGCACAGATTGGGATTAATGAATGCAACGGTGGAGTGAAGGGGGGAAGCTTATGATGTGTTGTGCACACATATAAAGTCCTATTATCTAAATACCACCTGTTGTCATGCACCGTACACACACCCAATGCTGCACAACTGATGTGTTTTTATCAAGCTCACATCCAGCTTCAGGCTCTCGCTGGCCCAGGGAGAGGGGTGGTGCCCCCGGAGGGGTGTTTGCTTAAGGCCCACTTTATGACCATGATGCTTTTTCCAGACCAGACCTGGGCCTGAAATGCAGACAGGAATGGGCTCGGAGCCAGTAAACTGCTACTTAACTTTAAGGATCAGAATCAGATTCATTTCTTTGGCTTTGGTTTTGTAGAAGTTTGTCTCGGTGGCACACATCTCACAGTACAGGATCAGACATCAAGCATGTGTTGTTGCCCCAAAGATGCAATAACAGCTCGTAGGAAATGAGTGTTACCCCAAATCCACAAATACCCCACATGCAAAGAGAGATTTGCACGCAATCAGTCGAGGCATTTCCTGCATTATTTTCATTCAGTTGACTGGCGTGCCCTTTGAAGCTGGGCACATACTGCTCATTGCATTAATGCTGATTGTAGCTTACCTTTAAAGGTAAAGGCCCGAGGCTATCCGAATCCCAATCTATGGTCAAGGGCAACTTCTGCTCTGAGCTATCGCTTCAATGTGCCGTGACACTCTAATGGCTCAGTCCCAGCACGGATCAAAGAGCCGTTCATGGCCGACGCTGCAGATTACGCCACTTGGCTGCCGTGCCATTCTCTCATAGCAGCCAAGACGGATCCCAGAGGCCCTCAGAACCAAGATGTGTATCAGCCTTGTTGTACCCAAACAAACAAGATATGCGTCACTGAATAGAACCCTGAAATCTGTCTTTATGCTGTTGCATTAATGGCTGGTGGATTATCTCATGTCTGCTGTTCACAACTTTCACTGTGTGTGTGTGTGTGTGTGCGTGCGTGTGTGTGTGTAACACAGTCTCACGGCAGTTTGTGAAATAGTCAAGAAATATGATCTATCTGATTCGTATACATAGACACATTGTTCCCTTTTTTTCATGATGCTCAGCACGACTTTCAACGTATTTTTCGTGCTTTTTCATACAAATTCAACAACACGTGATGCACGTGTCAATTTCCGCTCCAGTCTTTTCAAAATAAAAGTACTTAGTTAGTTTTAGGAATAGATCGACCTGGTTATGCTTAGGCAACAAACTACTTACTTAGGTTTAGGAAAGAACGTAACTTTGTGAACTTTGTGACAAGTATATCAACTTTGACTTCTGGTTTCACAAACACCGGTCTCCTGGGTGAAAGTCTTGTTGAGAGAGAGAGAGAGAGAGAGAGAGAGAGAGAGAGAGAGGAGGCAGAGATTGTAACGTGTTAGAGAGAAAGAAAAAGATAGAGAAATGAAAGGAGAGAGAGAGAGACATTATTGCAATGTATTTTGGCACCGGTTCCGAAAAGAGTTTAGCAACACAGCACGGTAATTTGTAGGAAATGACACAAGCCCTGTATGAGCTAACAATGTTAACTCTAATCCCCCAAAATATGTCCCTGATTAAAAATCATAACATTATACAGGACATGAAACAGCAGGTGCGGATCAGTTATGATGCGTTTGAATTCACGGTTCCATTAACTTCCTTGTTTTCCACACTGTAACTCCCAGGTGGGAGACAGCTTCAAAACCGCAGTCCTAATTGTGAGCATGTGGCCTCGCGCAGCGTCCAAGCAAGGCGCACTTGACTCGTCCACGC
>CAKALG010044986.1:0-24636 GCA_916700815.1 Helicolenus hilgendorfi
CAAGGGCGTACAGAGCCCCCGCAACTACCTGCTTTGTCCAGCGCAGCCCATCTTCGGCAGCTGGCTGTTTGAGCGGTGAGGTCATTTTGCACAATCCTTGGGATTCCACGTGTTTGTCCGAGTGTGTAGTCATTGTTTTCTACATGTGTGAAGCCATGTGTGTGAGAACACTTAAATGCAGGCCTTGTAAATCTGTTGGTAATGGATCCCATTCTCTGCTTGATTTTCTCTTGATCTACATGGGTGTGTGTGTGGCTGCCACATCACGAAACGCAGTCAGGGTGTGTAGATTCACAAACTGTAATGCAGATTACAGACCCAGCAGAGTAATTGAAGTGCAAACATCTCATTACATAGAGGACATTGTATACAGCCTTAGCTCTATTACAGGCCACAACTCAGGGCTGCTTTAATACAGTCTGACAGGATGAAGGCAGCGAGTGGAGGGCAAAGAAAGGCATTTGGCAGAGAGGGAGGAGTGTGAAAGTTTAATGCAACCACACAATGTTCCCCCGCGAGCATCATTCACCGCTCGCACACACACTATTTGATGAGCGAGGTAATTTTACCTGGGTAAGCAGATACCTCCAACCCTCATCCATCACTGTAAACCTAAAGCCATGCCGGTGAGGTAAACGTCTCCCAGGCAACGGCATTGTGAGGCAGCAATACTGTGTGGCAACAATAGGGTTCGTGTCGGAGTGAAACATTCATCGTCTTTCAGGTTAGTGTGAGGATATACAGTAGAGTAGCATGCAGAGATGTGTTGCAGCAGGGAATGAAGATAGGATGGAGATAAGGTAGAAGAAATGGGAAAGCATGATAAGAATTGAGGTCACAACAACCCCCCCAGTGTTCGGTGTTAATCAGATTGAATTTCACACTCATGATGACACAGCCTATACACACTATGGGCTGTCAAAATGGGCCAAAATTACATCCTACAATTCGTTCTAAAAAAACATATAGGTTCAAACTATTCAAATATCTATTCGCCCCCAATGACAAACATCAGGGTCGCATGAGCCGCATAGGCCATATAGGCGATCGCCTAGGAAGCCACCTTCTGGGGGGCACTGGTTGCCATCTAAAAAATGTTTTACTGCATTAAAGTAACAAATTAACAAATAAAGAAAGAAAGAAAGAAATACACTTTCACAACTGTTTCACAAGCCAACAATATCAGGGACCTACTGTTTTTTATGAAAATAAAAATCTTAATTTTTGTCTTTAAACCACTGATGTGTGTTGCGGTTTACGGGGCTAGGGTTAGGGACAAAGTACAAACATGGGAAGATAGCAAATGCTACTGACCCATCTTTTAGAGTGGTTACATCTCCAGTTTGATCTCGAGCACACAGCTGATACGTGCATGGTTTGTTTACAGAACGTCACGAGTCCTCTGCCATCAGTACGGTTGTGGTTGAATTATTTCTCGCTCAGCTTGACCTCAAGTTACATTTCAATTTCACTTAATGAAAGTGGCGTTGTGTGACTCTCGTCACGCGGTGCATTCAGGCAGACAGCGAGAGTAGGGATGCTTTTTTTTCTTACACATCGAATATCAATTTTCATATTCAACTTTGAATATACACATGCAGAGCATAACGCATTTTTAAAATATGTTTTTACCATATTTCGTTAGAGAATCATGCCGACCCATGCAGATAACACATAGTTACCCTCATATGTACATAGTAAGGGATAACTGAAATTACCCGTGCTTTTCTCCCGAGGTATTGTTTATGGAATAAGAGCTAATGGGTTGTTTTATAGGACATGGAGTGTGTTTGATGTGGCAGGGAAGCAGCTGTGAGACATCAGCGTGGGACTGAGGCAGTGGGAGTCTGTGTACACGGGGATATACAACTGATTTACCCTTAAGACTGTGTGTGTGGCTCATGTTACGTAACTTGCTATAATAGATACACCTGTTGAACACTGTTTACCGGATCCAGCTGCGTATCCTCTCTTTCTGACTTATTTTTTTTCTATGATGTGAAGAACAGACCGGACGATGACAAAGCAACTGAGGAATTCAGTCAGTCTTGATCAAAGTGACATTTGGGACCATATATGTTCTGATGGGCTTAGTAAAACATCTTGGAACACTGACCACTGACTATATCTTATCTCTGATATGTTTGTTTCTGGCTTAAGCTGCAATGCCACAGTATGATTTATCATCTGACTGGCTCAAACTCACGTATTTATATTTAGCAAGCACCAGAACTGCTCCATAATTTTAGTAAAGTTCTACACATACTATCCCACGACACCAATAGGAAGGGAAAGTAACTGCAGCAGCAATTTAGACCTGCAGATGTCATCTATGCAGACAAAGCGGGGCTTGACAGTAAGGGTTGCCAGGTTGCCATTGGCAATCATTTTGAGAAATTGGCAACCAATTCTTGGTCTTTGGAAAAATTATACTTCATCAATAAGATGACGCACAACTGCATAGTATCTTAATAATTCAAAATATAAGGTGACTAAAAATGGCAACCACATTTTCAATATCGGCAACCAAAAGCTGATCGTTTCAAAAGTTAGTGCTGAACCCTGCAAAGAAAGTCATAACTGCTGCCATTTTAACATTTGCTCCACCTGAAGGCTCTCAGTATTATAGAGGTTTTACATTTAACACCTATATAACTTGTTATCTAAACTGGGGGGGTATAGGTGTTCCGACAAGCACTTAAAAGTATATTTGCAAATTGCCTGGAGAAGAAGTCTAAATAACCACTACCTCTGTTGCTCTCTTGACTTACCAGAAGGACAGAGGACTCACGGTGACATTTAGAGCAGTGAACTTTGTACTTTTCCCAGTATTCAGCAGAAAATATGCTGCAGTTAACAGAACTATTTCCATTTAGTTACTTCCTCAAACACATATATACACACAAACAAGCAGCTACAACAAAGAAAAGAAATGCAGTTGTACCCCCTTTCCTTGTTACTTTCGTTGTTACTTTCCTTGCCTGTAGATGGCGCACATTGGCATCTCTCTATCTGCATCTGCTTCTCCTGTAGGTGGCACAGGTTAGACTGAAATTGACTGTTGCTCTTGCAGGTCTGCAGCACTGCAACTGGATGTTATTTATTGGGTTTGGAGTTCTTTGCATTACTGTATGCATGCCCCTAGGGCTATATATTGTGATAGCAGTACCTTGCCACAAGAGGGGAGTGGTGGGTTGAGTCATTGAGTATGGAAATTATCTGTAAAGAATTGTGCTAAGGAAGATACTGTAGATGCCATCAATGTCATATAGGTAAATGTCAGTGTTTTATCTTGTAACTTTTTCTAAACTACTTCAGGCCGCTGGTCTCAGACCTGTAGTCTCGGGTGCACACTCACTAATAAAAGTACACAGAAACATTTAGAAAGGTAATCCTGTTTTGAGACCCTAGTGATGGTCACCCTGACAACCACTTTCCCTGACGACTATACCTTGACAACGGCATTCCTCTACACAAAATGTCCTTTAATGTACGCATGCGTGCGCGTACACATACACGGGCTCGCTACGCTCCCCTTTGAGTTCCCAGCAGCTGTCAAATCCTAAAATCTCTCTTGACAACGACACACACTTTGATCACACTCATATTGAAATGTATCTAGGGCATGTTCGGCACGTTGTACTGCAGCTGGTAGGTGAAGGAAGAGCATCCGACACACTCACATTATCTAAGTGCACTCTCTATGACAGTTGAGAGATAGTGAGTACTCTAGCAGCACAAATGTACTGGGTGTGGTTCTGCATTAAGAGGCAGCATCTCTCTGTGAGCATTTAACGGCGGATCATTTTACACTCAATGGGAAGCTTGATGTCATACTCCCACATCTTTCATTTCTCTTCCTCTCATGCAGATACATGTATATACATTATATCCTTATTCATATTTGGAAATTCCCAGAAACTCCTCCTGCTCCTCAGACGCCAAATCAATTCCTGCTCTAGAAAAACGAGCAGCTCAGTGCTCAGTAGTCTATCACATCTCCCCTTCCTCACGACTCCCCCCAGTCAGTAAATCTGCTTTTTATTGCAGGCTTTTTATCTTCCTACACACCAGAGGAGTGGGGGGATGGAGGGATGGGAAGAAACATGATCAGGGTGACCATGATGAGGAGTGTGTGGTTTCACTTTTTCTTGCTCTTCATCATCACACTCCCTCCCCTCTTCCTCCATTTTGATCCTACAAGCAATCTCAGTTTCATGCTGATGTCATTTCTCTTCTTCCATATATGTCTCTCTCTGACCTCGTTCTGGATGACTGCTATCGATCCACAAGCTCTGGGAGCGGCGTCACCGTCATTTAGTGACGGCAAAGGTCATGACATCATCATGGTGGGACATCATGGTATTCAGGGACTGTCCAACACTGTTAGCTCCTTTTAGGGGTAGAGGGAAATGAGAGGCGGCAGAGGGAAACAGAACATAAGGAATGAGGAAGATGACTTACTGTTATTATAGAGAGGCAAAGTCCCTCCCCTTCCGGTGGACCCCATTGCGCCATGAATCACACATACGATGTTTGTCATAATTTTGCAAGTCAATAAAGTCGTAAGTTTGTCGTAGGTTTGTCGTAATATCATTTAGTTTTGTGTGAAGCCGCTTAGTGAACTACATAGCTAGCTAACTAAGCTATGACCACGCACAAATGTAACGTTATCTTACCTGTTGTGTTTCATCCAGCGACTCCTGGTCTTGTTTATCAGCCAGGAAGCGAAAGAACGAGCGAGACCCGTTGCTGGTGTGAGTACATCGCAGTAGGAAACACACAGGCATCGTAGCGTCAGTGAGAGAGACGTCACTGACGCGACTTTTGGGTGTGTAGTCTTATACTTTCTGACTTTCTTGACTTACAAAATTATCTTTTAAATTGACAAACATCGTATGTGTGATTCATGGCGCCATTCAAACGGGATCAAAAAAATATTTGTCCCACGCCGTTGACTACCGTTCATATTTTTTCCAAAATAAGGTCCCATGGTGGTTCACCGGAAGGGGTGGGACTTCGTCTCTCTATTGGGTTTATTTTTTGCTCAGTGTTGCCTAGTCTCTATTTGCTTCCTCATGCTTGCTGAATATCGTCATTACTGTGTTACTGTAAGTGCTCGGTTAAATTTAAAGTAACGTTGCCTCTCTGGAATCCCCCGTCATCCCTGTTCCTGCAACTCACCCATCTGGCTCAGCATCTGTATTACCTCTAAGCATAGCAGGAATGCTCTCGTCTCAAAACAAGCTTTGATCTGTCTGACCGGTTGACTGGCATATATCCTGCTCTTTCTACTTTTTTTTTAATCTATGTGTGTGTGTTGTGAGGAATTTGAAGAGGTGCCAGACAGGAGAGCTGCACCTGTGAAGAATACGTGAATTATTGAGCATCCCTCTACTGTTTTTAGACTCCACTTCTGCCTTTATCTCAGTATTTATTCCCTCTTTTTATCACTCATTCTTACGTAAACACCACTGTTGTACTGCTCTGTTCCCATCAGCAGCTTTCTGTGTGTGTGTGTGTGTGTGTGTGTGACTGTCGTAGAGGAATCTGTGTTTTCTCCGTCACTACGTTGTGTTGACAGTATCTGTCAGCTGGGCTTAGAATGGTTTGAGATAAAGACAATTGCTCGCTACAAGAGGAAATTATACACAGCAGAAGAGTAGCATTAACCATGAGACAAAGGTGTGACTCATTTCATTATCTATATTATGGAGATGAATGTGTGTGTGTGTGTGTTTGTGTTTTTACCCCTCTCCAACACTGAAAATGCTCAGCTGTGTGAATGCTCTGCTCGGGAGCTCAGCGATCACAGAGGCAGAGAGTGGGAGGGGCACTTACACACACACACACACACATGCATGCACACACACTTGGTAGTGAGGCTTGTCAGTGTTGGATGCTGCCGTTGCTTCAGCAGCTGGATGTACGAGGCTTGAAGTGTGTCAGCTCGGAGAATAGGACTGATTTGAGTGTTTGCATGCTGGATCTGTTTGTGTGTGTGATTTGTTTTATAGGAATGGTGTCTTTAGCACACATTCACTATACCGTAGTGTGTGTGTGTCAGCAGGACTGAATCAGCAGGAATTATTTGACCAGAGGGACTCAGGAGCGCGTTATTGACTTTGACTTTGGGGTGTGTTTTCATGCTGGAGAGCGAGAGGGGCTGTGGGGTCTCAAGAGAAGGAATACAGATGTAGTGTTACAGGACGACAAGATGATAGACCCCCTTTAGGGGCTTCAGGACTGCCCCAAAATGGGGAACAGCGCCCAGAAGAAAAAGAAGGTTCAGACAACAGAGAAAAACTTCTCTGCACCCCCGTCGCCAAACCCCAACCAGGAAAAACCTAAAGGCTTCTGGCTGTTTGGACATAGAGACAAACTGAAAACAGGTGAGAGGGACGGAGGATGTCTGGAGTAGATGCAAAGATATGAGTTGTTGACAATCTTTATTCATATTTGTAAAATCAGACTTGTTTTGAATGTGACCACTTTGAGATTACTTATGTAGTTGTATGCCTGTGGGTGTGTGGTGATGTGCATGTTGTGAATTAGTTCCCACAGTAAGCCTTTTAGATGCAGAGTGACAATATTCCCATGCTGACTTTACCTTAGTCAGCTTCAAGGCTTCCTGCTTATTGCACAAGTGTGCAGAAGAGGGTTGTGTGTGGGCTCTTTTTGTTCCTGTGATTTGTTTCTCCTGCTGACAGATGAGTAGTAACAGAGGACTTCAATTGAAGACAACCTCTTTTGAAGCTTTCTTCCATAAAAAACCTCCATGCACCTTCAATGCAACAGTATATGTGTGAAAGAGTGGGTATTATTTTATGATTCTGTGAGTTGTTATTGCCAGACCAGTATACCTGCAGTGGAAAACAGCTTAGTCTGTCCCATACTGATCATTGTCTCTGTTAACAGACCCCGAAGCAGCAAAAAACACCAGACAAACAGGTTTAACATATAGCTCGCACTGACACACACAGATTTGTCAGATAATGCTCTGCCACTGAGATTTGTTTTTCACAAAGCTGCTGTTGAAGTTTTCGGTTTCTCAGGTGTTGCTTTCTGTTTCATGTTTTCTGGCCTCACCCAGGACTATTTTTAGTCTGAGTGTGTTTCTCACATAATTCCACCCCGTCTCTCTTCTGCCTCTTTGGTTCTAATACACAAAACTTTAAGTTTCTGGACACGGGGTTGCTTGTACCAGCTCTAGCCTACAAGCTGTAATTATACACATTTTATATTAACAATGGATCCAATTATTATGTGTAATGTGAAAGGTCACTTGTTGGGACGAATCCACAGAGAATTATCACTGGACTCTGCAGTTGCCCTCGGTTCTACACAGCGTTTCTGTATCTTTCGGCACATAGTTTGGGTTTTTTGACCCGCAACTGTACTATTTTGGTTCACTCTGCTCGTATCAACCTTGTTTACCGCCACAGCAGGCAGCTGTTTTCAGCAACAGAGCTCTGAAAAACTCACTGTATGCTACATGCTCAACATACTCAGACGAATTTAATAACTAGCTGGTAAACAAAGTGGAGCTAAAGAGATATTTCCCTCAGGAGTTGGTGCAGACCAAAACAAAGCTAAAAGTTGAGTGAATATTGGAGTAACATCTGTCAAAAAGCCAGAAACCTATCAACTTAATAATTTAATAATACATCAGTGTTGTTCCACAGCTCCAAGTGGCCAAAAAATCAATTATTGCTGCTTTAGTAAAGAACATGCAGTTTGATTAATCTGTTGATTATTTTCTCGACTAATCGATTAGTTGCTTCATGTTGATCAGTGTTTCCCAAAGCCCAAGATGACGTCCTCAAATGTCTTGTTTTTTCCACAACTCAAAGATGTCCAGTTTACTGTCATAGAGGAGTAAAGAAACCAGAAAATGTTCACATTTTAGAAGCTGGAATCAGAGAATTTTGACTTTATTGCTTAAACAATTACTCAAATCGATTATCAAAATAGTTAGCAATTAATTTAATAGTTGACAACTAATCGATTAATTGATTTATTGTTGCAGCTCTACTACTGTTATTTTGCTTTGATAGACAAACCATAAATGCAAGCATTTAAACATGCTGATAATGTTTTGGCCTGTTGTTTTGGCGCGTTTATTACCTTGGCAAAGACTGTCGCTTAGCTCACCAGTATACACCCATAAGAAACCATTTCTAAGGCACAACCTAAACTGATGTAAGCCTATACACTGTTTCATTTTGTCCTCAATCAGTTTACTAGTTTCTGTCCAAATACTTTTAGGCAAACTGTAATGTACCAAATCCAAAAGGCTAAGTCAGTGTGTCAACGTTTATGTCCACTGTTGCAACACTGTTTGCTTCAAGCTGATGTTTTTTTCATTTATGGTGTAAAGACATTTGATGAACAGATGCTGATGGAGCAATTTGTCCACCACAAAACCTACCATAGATCTGTGTTGCCTCTTTCGTTAGACAGCTGTCGTGGTTATACGGCCATTAGTTGGAGTTGGTGCATTAGGATATTACCAAATGCATCTGCTCGTGTCATCAGACAGCATGAAATATGACCAACATTAGCTGGAACCAAACAGCAAAAACAATCAGACCAAGACTAATCAATTATTGACAGACTTTTTCTTGTGTTTTTATTGCAGTTAGACTTTCAGATGAAAGAAATGCAACAATTTCACGTGTAGCCTGCATTTTGCCAAAAAAAAAGGTTCACTTAAAATTGTCTTGATAGTTCAGTTCAGCCTTCAGTGAATCTTAAGTTTCACCAATAGGTCTCTATGGTAACATCTGACCCTGCTGAACCCTGTGTGTTAAAGGTAGGGAGATGCATCAGCTGCCAGTAAAACAAGACATGCAATTAAGTCTCTTATCAAAACATAAAGAAGGCGTGTGTGTGTGTACAAAAAAGATGGACTATGCTCGTTCTAGATAATGAATGTGTGTGTATACAAACACATCTTGATGTCGTTTTCTGTCAGGGTGGTCGATGTCTATGTGGGCGTGTGTGTGATTGTTGTCTTCTGTATTCACCGCCTCATTCATGGGGAGTTTATTCAGAAACTTGGGGTGTGAATGCATTCCTACATTCCACCAATTTTCTTACGCATGAGCACCCATCCAGCACACACACTTTTTGAAATGAGGCTCAGTTCCTGTTTTTGAGGTGTTTGCAGCTGCTTTTTGTTACACAATATCCAACAAATGAAGGCAGATTGAGCAAGAGAAAGAATGTATTGTATTATAGAATTGTCATTGCACGTGTTTATGTGCAGCTGTATTGCTGCAATACTCCTCAAGGTTGTTGACTTTATTTATATACCAGTAAACTGTAGCTAATGGATTAAAACCGCAGTAAATGCAGCAACCACTCAGTACATGGTGTCTCCGTTCAGCAGTAACGCAGCTTCTAGGTGTAGCAGACTAATGAAACATGCAGGAGATGAACTCAGTGACTAGATCCTCACCATGTGCTCCCGACATATGTGTCATGTGTGTGTTTTTGGTCATCTTCCAAACCAGACACCCTGCCTGTGTCCTTCACAACACCTGAGAGGTTGTTTATGTTGGGGAGTACAACACTTAACAGACTGGGAAACGACTGGACGTCACACATGGAATGACTGGCTTTTTCTGTATTTTTGGTCAAGGTCATCCATCGGCTCATCCATTGTTGCTGAGGCCACTTGGTGTGATCCTGAAAACCAGTCATAATTGCCAAGATTCATAGTCAAGCAGTGTGTCCCCATCATGACATGACACCCAGGGAAGCGCTGAAGAAGAGTTACTGTAAGGGTTGCAACTCGAGCTCGGCGATGTGGCCCAAAAATATTTTTCTTAAAAAAAAAAAACTAGGCCTACAAAAGACAAATGAATTATTGACTTTCACCAAACCTCACTTTTTAAAAAAAATAAATAAAAGATGCCTCTTGAAAAGATGTATCGTATCCCTGAAGAAACACTTTTGTAAACAAGATTAAACATGTCATTGTGCATGCCCTGTGGCATGTTACAATGCCCCCGTCATGATGGACTTAGAGGTATTTCTTGGCCAGATAACAGCAAATGTGCGTTAGAATATTCTATGTGTTTCCATTCACATACTTCACAACAATGGTTGCAATGCCGACACACCTTCCTCGTCTTCTACACAACTCACACCGTTGCTTTTGTAGCTGACGGGTAACCAGCAAGCGGGTCGTCCAGCTACGCCGTTCTCTCGCGTTTATTAGCGCATGCTGCCATGTTGATATTTTACCTGTGTCTGAAGAGAACTTGTGCGCTTACTATGAACTACGATAGCTCAGGGTAGAGCTAAGCAGAGTTAAATTGAAAATTGATTTTCATTTTTAAACATCATCCTAAACCATGAATTTATCGCCCAGCTCTAGTTGCAACAACAATTACTGTCATTATTAATTGATATACTGATTATTGTCAAAATTAATTGTTTGGGATGAGAATGTTTGACAAAAATGACTGAAACAATTAATTGATGATCAATACAGTTGCATATTTTTCTGTCAATCAACTTACAGATTAATCGACTATGTGCTCAGGCTGTTCTCATACACCGTTCATAGCTATACCTACAAAAAGTAATGCACTGTATTTCATATGTATCCCACAAGATCAATCATATGTAATCCAAGTAATTGGGATCCAGGAAGTATAAAGAGCAACAAACGCCACGTAGGGAGGAGGTCAGGGTGGATGGCTGTGTCAAAAAACACCAGACTTTTGCCCAGAAGACCAGTGTTCATACCCCTTGTGAAACCTGAAGTCAACGTTGATTTATTTGTCACGTGACTTCCGTACCCAACCCCTGTAACCCAAACCACAATGTTTTCCTAAACCTAACTATATAGTTTTGTTGCCTAAACCAGCTGTTTCCTGTGAAAACGGAAGTTTATTTTGAAAAGACTGTTTGCATGTAACGAGCAGTAATTTACACGTTTCTGGACATTTGTCACGTGCTGCTGGACATTCGTAGGAAAATGCATAAAATATAAGGACTAACTTTTCGTAAGATATCATACGAACCGTTGTATGTGGATAAGTTGAATTGTTTTAGCTCTAGTTATGAATTGTCTCTCAAAATGGGGAAAATGTTCCTCTTATTGACTACAAAGATGAAAGTTAACTAGATGCTTTAGAACATTTTTAACATGAACTTTGTTTCCCCTGGCACAGTCGCGCTGTCAGCTCATCAATTCAAGTATTAGTTATCAATGAATGCATACGTTTGTCTGCTCACAAACTGTTAAAAGACACAATATGTTGTGCAGAGTAAAGATGTTGCCAGCTGAGCTCCAGAGTCACAAAGATGTCTATTCATCTGGTGATGAGACGTGCTAGGAACGGCTGCAGTGGATAAGATTAGCTCACTATGAGCTACTGCATCCACAGGTGGTCAGTGACACAAAGGGAGCCCCACACACACACACACACACACACACACACACACACAGAGACTCTCTTTGCGCCGTCATCCTTTCATTCTTGGACCCTTTTGAGGTTTTATAAACTCATGTGATGTAACTTATGGGCCTCCAGATGTTTTATATTACCTTCTCATAACTGTCCTCTCTGCAGGGGGAACCTCAGCTGGCTTTCATCACAGGATAGAGTGTGTCTCTGTACTAAGATGAGACGTCAGAATGATCCATCTAATAAACTAGCATCACTGTAAAATTGAAACTGAAATATTATTAAAATCACACACCTCCTCTGCCTTTTACCTTCCCCTCATTCCTTCACACTCTCTGTTATGTTCTCAACCTTAGATTGTTGGCTGGTTATTTATCTTCCAGCCTTCCAAAGGGGAGATATTGACATGTACAAAGATTTACACAGACTTCACCCCTTTGACTGCAAAATGGGAAAAGAAATGTGACTTTCGAGACTCATTTATAAGGAAGGATTGAGAGGTGAAGTAAAGTGAAAACCGATGAAAGGATTAGCGAGGCAGAACGGAAAGAAGGTGACTCTAGTCTAGAGAATACAAAGAGTAGAGAAGAAGAGAGGAACATGTTGTATGGAGCTGTGTATAATTTGAGAACAAGGCTGCCAGCAGATTTTCCTACCATTTCCATTACGACTGTCTTGTGTGGGTTGTGATATACCATATTCCATTATCCTGCTGGGTAAGGCTCGCCTAAGCCTTTTGATTTCTGTAAGCCGGGCTAAGACGCCTCTCTTCTTGGTCCTCCTTTGAAGATCCCATTTACTGTGTGCCACTGTCAAAGTCGTGGACTCCCTGCAGAGAGCTTAGTCAACACACAGTTGGATAAAGGGAAGATGACTTCTCGTCTCTGCTATCTATCCCTCCTACGCCTCGCCCCATCTCGTCTTCCAGCCCTGATATTTGATGATCTGTTGCTGTTTCTCTTTGTGCATCTCACGGCAAGCAATACCTGCACACACAGGTGTCTCAACAGCATCTCAACGGCATACATACCGCATATTCCCTTTGTTTGTTTATTTTCTGCTCTTTGAAGCTGTATTTCCTACCACAGGAGACAAAACAATAGGAAGAATGACGGAGTTATTCTTTAACCAACCTCCGTCTTCTTACTTTCCTGTTTCTTCTTCATCTACAGCCTCCTGATCTGTCTGTGCTTTAGACCAAGTAAGGTCTGTTTAAAGTCAGTGAGAAGGCTCTGCCTGTTCTAATTGTCGTCATCAATTTTTCACCTGTTACATCATGTTCTGGCCTGTTGCACCAAAGTGTCGGCAAAGTGTTCTTTGGAGATGAAGGGCGGTTGTTACCTTCTTCCGCTATCCTGTCCTCTCATGCCCTTTGGCTGTACTAGCAGGAACTTTTGTTTTCTTCCTCTAAATGAAAGGACGTGTTTGGCAGCATGTAATTGCGGTTTGTCTGCATTCTCTGGTCCTAAATATAGCATAGGAATTCCTCAGCCATTGGATGGCATCTCCAGAGCACCTTAAAGTAAGAATCCACCACCCCTTAGCAAGTCTCATGCATGCAATTCCTAAGTTTGTTATGTGAAGTCTTGACCCAAATTTAACTTAGGCTGCCACTGGGAAAGAAATCCTGTTCTTTCAGCCATGGTTAGGAGCTGTGTTGGACTCATTTAAAAAACTTGTACGATTATCACCTGAAGGCAGTAATCCTTTGCTTAATTAAAGCTGCACTAGTCAACTATTTTGTATAAACAATGGATGAAATTACTTTGTAATGTGAAAGGGGTCGCTGGTAGTAACAAACTCACAGAGGATTTTCACCCGACTCTGTAGTTCTCAGCTCTACGGAGCCTTTTAGCAACTTTCTGCTCAATGTTGTTCAACCCTCAAACTCTTCTCTTATTAGCCGTGTTTCCAGGCAGCTGTGTTAGTTATAGAAGTCCTGACAAACACTGTGTACTCTACCTGCTCAGCACCAAACAACAGATATCAGTGACTAGCTGGTGAACATAGCGGAGGATTTAGCAGCTTAACGCCTTGTTTCCACATACCTCTCTGTACGTATGCAAGGTAACCATGAAGGCCATTAATTCCTATGGGAACATCCGTGATCTACGATGTGTTTGCGATGTGTTTTCCAGTCCATAATTTGCCTCGCATAAGTGGAAAAAATGTAAGTTATGCGGGAGATTTCGGATCGATCGCGCCACAGGTAATGAATTAGGGATTTAATAATTATTGATGAATGTAATACAGCTCTATTTACTATGCATGCACCCTAATGTTACACAGCTAGCCTGCTACCAATGTTAGCTAAATATGCCGTCAAACATTTCACTTTCACAAAACATGTATAAATGTGATTCGTCTTGACTGGATGGCAAAAAACGGACAAAATTAACTTCTCTCTTATATCTGCGGTGGTGTTTTCTCTCCAGCCATAAAGAGATGCATTTCCTAATACATTTCCTAAAATTTTGTGTACTATACGGACACAAAATAAACTGTGTGGAAGCAAGGCGCAAAACTCAGATGTTTATGTTGTTTGTATTGAAGTTGCACTCCTCAGATGGCCATAAACACAACATCAAATGCTAATGTTACTGTGTCTGCTGGATATACATGAATTAATGCAGTTTTAAGTTTAAGACAGGAGAATACTTTACAAATTATATGTAGATCAGGTGAGCGGCGTTTGAGTAACATTTATGACCATGTATAAGTCAGGTTGCTGCCTACATCCCCCGTAGCTTCAGTGAGTCAGAGTATCTCTCTCATCTGTCTCCAGTAAAAAAGGACTCAGTGTTTGGATCGCTCTCAGTTCAGTGGCTTCCTGCATCGCCACCTAAATTGAATTAAAACATCAGACCATACCATTAAACAGCACACGCACACACAAACACACACAACTCTGTGTGACCTTACCATTCAAAGGTCATTATTTCAACTCCGGACATGGCTTGGATTTGATGTTTATCTGTATGAAACAAGAACAAAATAATCTTTTATTGCTCTCGTTAGGCTTCATTTTCCAACATCACCGTGTCCAATCCATCATTTGAAACTTGTGACAGTCTTAGCTCAGCATGTCCTGCCCAGCTGATGGAGAAGAAAGCGACATCAAACCTCAGATTAAACCGAGTCGCTGAAATTAAGTTATCCATCAATCAAATTGGCTTTTACTGGTCATCTCCACTGATAAGAATAATCTAGTTTGCTACGCTGCGATGATTGCATATTTTCTGTGGAAAATATGAAGTTTTGGACCACTCATAGTGCTATGGTTGTATTTAAAGGTATAATAAGCAAGAATTTCCTAAAAAAAACAATGTCTAGACTGAGACTGGGCTTCAGCAAACAGCCGTTGAGCCCCACATGGGGGTGTAACCTCCAGCCAATAACAGCACACAGGGTGTGCAGCCTGTTCAGGTGGTCAAATACCGAGGCCTGATACCCAGGCTCAACAGTCAGATACAAAACAGCCGTATTACACGGATGATAACGGGTTGTGTTATGTACATGTGATCCAGTGCTCCTCCTATTCCTCAAGTTCGTCATTTTGGCTGTCGCCATGTCAAGTCAATCATACATGACACCTGCTATAATTAACCTCAATAAGTTATGTCATCTTACTGGTGTCAGGAAATCTTGGACTTGTTGGCAAAGAGGCTCCACTGAGGAGTTACGTATGTGTGCCAAGCAGATGGTGTTGTCGAGCCAGCGCCAGCCACAAACACTTTTTGTACTCCAACATTTGGCAGCATGTTTACGCAAACACGCTGTCGCCTTTTCACACGGATTTACAAGTGTTTTCAGGCTGATTCAGTCAAAATGGTTCTGACTTGTTTACGAAAGGAAGGCTTAGTTCATTGGCCATGCAAAATGGGATTTCTCTGAGGAAGAGTGATGAGGATGAGTGTGTTTCTGGGACTGTAATGAAGGCTCACAATTGGCAGAATGAGATGTTGTTGTCTGTGGGCAGTAGGCACACACACACACACACAGACACACACACACACACAACCCTCGATGTCTGCATATCTCTCGCACACACATTGTAGCACTTATATTGCTGACGAACAAGCTACTCTCACTGCCTGAGCATTTATGTGTGTGTTACATGTGTGCTGCATTGAAAACAGGGTGCATCTGTTCAGGCCTAATGTGTTCAGTGTGACTCGGATGACAGACAGTCAATGAACTTAAAGTCACTTGTAACTCACAGCTCAGCACTCTGGACATCAGCAGATATTTTTCCATCTAAACTCTGCTGCTCAACCCTCAGCAGCATACTTGATATTGATGAAAAGCACCAACATGTCTGTGGTGACAGAGGGAGCGCTTCATCCTGAATGCATATTATTCATTGTTAAATAGCTTCTATGTCCATTCCTATGTGTTTCAGCAATTTGTGGCTGAATCACATGAGATTAATCCATTATATTAGACAGAGACCATGTACAGAAAAGAACAAGGGATAATTGTCTCACAGAAATGCAACAATCTCTATAATTTCCAGAGAGCAGATGAAGACATGAAATGATGTAAATGACATTTTGGTTAAAAGGAAATGCAGACATTACATTCTGATTCGCTAATGAGACAAAGCACATTGTGACATTTGGATTTTGTACAGCAGATGAGAAAAGGTTAAGGATAAAAATGTTTTCCTGTCAAATAGACGTCTTTATCTCAGTGGAAGTTTTATGGTGATAATCCAGGCCTCGCCGGTCTTGGTCTGTGACACTGGAGAAATACACTATCCTTTGGTTTGGTTTGGTGTCTCGTGTCAGTCCTATAAAAACAACAGGATAGAGAAGTAAATGCATGAAACCACTGACTTGTACGGCAAGTACGGGGAAGTACTTTTAATGATAGGCAAGAGTGACATGGATGCACTCACATAAAGATCAATTGTATACAGGTACAGCTTAAATTTTAATTTACTGACATTTTTTGAAAAGCCAAAAAAAGTCAGCAATTGTTTTTTTTTAAATCTTTGTTTTGCCTAATTTAAAGCAATTATTTGTCAGCAAGGTAATTCAATTCTCCAAAATATATCTAATTATTTCAAGTATAAATCCTGATTTGCAGCCTCTGAACACCACACAGGTGTTTTCAATTAATCAGTCTGATTGGACCTCTGCTCAGGCCTGTGTGGGCGTGTACAGACTAATTGAGTGACATCTTCCTGAGTCTCCTGTTAGCTTTGTTGCGCCTGTTAGGGCTGGACAAATTGCACCTTTATCATTCTTATTGGTAAATAAAGATTTCTGAAGTAATAGATTTTCATCATAGTTCCACCTATCTTACACCTGAGCAGAGGTCGAATCAACCAGAATAACTAAAAACACATGTGTGGTTGTTCAGAAGAAGATTGATACCGCTATGCCGCTACAGGATCCTATTAGCTTAGCTTTGCTTAGCATGAAGACTGGAAGCAGGGGATGACATAACCCCCTAGTAAAACCACAACTTGTCGTTTTTACTCTTCAATTTTTGTAGGAATTCAACAAACAAGATATAACGTGCTAATTAGCAAGCTTTAGAGCAAGCTTTGGTCGGTGGATTTTGTTACCCTTGCTGTCCAAAGTTAACAAAAGTCAGGCTAATTCGTTCCCACTGTTTTCAGTCTTTGTGCTAAACTAAGCTAATTGAGCTGCTGGCTTTAGCTTTGTATTCATGGACAGATAAAGATGAGAGGTATCAATATTCTCATCTAACTTTTGGCCAGAAAGTGAATAAGTAAATCTAAAGTTTGCTTCAGTTCAAACAAGTTGGTCGAGTCCTTAGACCTTTCTAAAGACGGACTTTAGGTCCGACAAAGGAGTCAGACTTGAGGGCGTTGGGCCGGGCCTGTCCTGTCCTGCTCAGAGATGAGTCTGTGCGGAAGCTGTAGGTCTGTCATTAACCCATCAATCAAACTAAATGAGTCCATTCACCATTAGGGAGACATGCCCTCAAATAACCTGCAGCACCTGGGCCTTTTTTTTCTCTTTCCAGCTGTGTCCTGGGTGGTGTTACTTTAATTTAGAGGTGGCGTTTTCCTTCTATACAGTTGGCTATATAGTGGTACAGGGATGATGTATTTTTGTTGGCCAACCCGCGAGTTAGCATCGCCCTGGTTCCTCTGACAAAAAGCCAATGGGATTTTTCCATTGGGTTTTGGATTACTTCAGAAAATAAGCTCTGTGGCAAACAAACATTTATGATACTTACACGTTTTGTTCAGCAAGATAATCTCCACAAAGGAACACCACTTTTATGATTTTTGAAGTGTGAATGTAATCGCCAGAGGTAAAAAGCTAATGTAAGGCGAACTACACCACGGTCACATGAGCGCCAGTATAAACAACGAGGCTGTAAAGGCAAACAAGATGATGTTTAGTTGTCTCATTTAGCCACTTGTTAGCAAGACACGTAAAAGCTTCAAAATTCATGAGCAGGATATTTACTGACATATTTTATGATGTAGAACAAAACGTTAAAATCTCTTAAGCTTGTGTTAACCACAGACCTTATTTCAGGCATGTAACTAAAAACCCATTCAAAAAACTCATTGACTTCCAGACGAGGGAACTGGAAGTGCTGAAATGTTAACTCATTTACGGCTTTTAGGACTCATTCCTGCAGCACTTTATTGGCATCTGTCTCTGTGACACTGTATTGGAAACACACAAAATAAGTTAAGACAGATTTCTCCCCCAGTATGTTCTGCACAGTCTGTCTTCTCTCAGGGTGGTTTTGTCTGGAGGCCTTGTGTCTCTCCAAACCCTCTAATTTCCCAGGGTCACCCTGAGGAGTCTTAGGCTCACTCCCACACCAGTTGGCAACAAACAGATTTACTATCTTGTGTTAAGACTGTAGATAACTGTAGGGAACAGTGGATCAACTGTGTCTCCGCTGTGAGGCATCTGTATCGGTGTTTGCAGAGCTTTCAGTTTGGCTCAAAAAAGGCTTTTAAGTTGGAGTGACAAGAAGCAAAAACAGCTCATCCTCCGAGAGGAAAAATACCCACAATCCCCTTATCGGGTAGAGAGAGAAAGAACAGGTGGGAGAGAGGGAGAGAGGGATGATTACAAAAAGAGAGACAGTTACTATTTTTAAGCACAGCGGGTCCTGCAGCATCTTAGTTTAGAGTGTTTGTGTTTCCTGAAGTGGAATCAGTCAGCTCAGCTCAGGTGTTCAACCTGCTGCAGGTCAGGATTAAGAAGGGAAGTTATTACAGATTTGATCTGTGCTGAGGAAATGAGACAGCATGCAGGATGCAGGGTTAGGTTAGGTAACCAATATAAACCGTCAAGGAACCATGCTTGTCGATTTTGTTCAGTTTATGCTGAATTTAGTGATTCTAAATAACAATATCAATTTAACTACTTCTAAACTTGTGTTAGGATAAGGTGTCTGAAGTCTCAGTTTCACTCTCATTCTTATATTTATCCAAACCCGGTAGCAGAGCAGTATGTTTATGTTTATTTGTTTCACACAAATAAAAAAGACATTAAAATACAATTCACATGAAAGAAATACAAAGTATGTGTTGGGGGTGGTAGAAACCTAAAATGGCTTATATAAAAACCACACCCAAAAGACATACAAAATTAAAAATATTACCATACAAAAATCAGCAGTACATTTTAAAAATTAATGTTAAAAATTTGAAGTGCAGGAGTATAGTTAAACAAACAGAGAGAAGCAGGAGTAACTGCCATATTTACAGTATGAACGTTTTATAAGCAGCAGTTGGTTAAATATCTTGACACCCACCAAAAATAAATAAATAAATAAACAACAACAATATTTTAAATGCTAATCACACACATAACGAAGTCTATATTTGAATACTCAGTTTAGGCAACAAAAAATGTATTTTAATGTTTTATATACCATAACAAAATCTTGCAAGGACCTGTTTACCAGAACCATAGTTTAAGCTTCCCACTGTAAAACCTAAACTTTATCAAAGCTCTTTGTCTTATAACTAATATTGTACATATGTAAGTGACAAAGCGGTAAAATGACATTTCCCTACTTTTACATAATTCAATTAATGGTGGAGAATATCGCTACACAATTAATTGAAAATGAAATTGTATTTAAATTGCAATATGGCTTACTTAAATATTGTGGTGCTGCAGCGATAACTTAAAGAAACATGGTACTGGTAAACATGGTAAACTTGGTACAGATCCCCGCAAAAATCACACCATTATTTTAATATGTGTTTGCAATGAAAATGAGAATAATGATGTAAAAATGATCATTCCCTCTAATATCCAAAATCATATCGCAATTGCAATATCAGTCAAAATTATCGCAATTAGATATTTTTTTTCTAAATCGTTCAGCCTTAATGGAGAAACATAATATTCACACAATTTGTGCCTGTAGTAAAAATCCCAATTTTCTTTTATTTTTTCCACTTCCTGTCCTCGTCACTGGATCTTGTTTTCACCTGTTGTCATCCCTCGTTAACCTGATTAAGTTCACCTGATCACTCCTTATTTAAAGGGTGCCCTCCCTTTCGCTCACTTTTGTTCTCCTTTGCGGGGCAGCAGCTCTAATACACCAGCCCATGTGTGTGTTGTGCTCCCTTTAAGTTCATAAACTTAAAAGTTACTTGAGTTTTGGAGAAAAATAAACTTTGTTCAGATGATCTTAAATCCCTGGCTTTCCCCAAGCATCCGATGCACATGATGATAATCAGCTTTTCATTCTGAACCTGCTAATTAACAGTCAGTGCCCACAAGACAATCTGGGGTTCAGAAGTTTTGAGAATTTCCTGAAGTTTTATGATACAGTTTTGCTCACAATCTTACACTGACTCATTCGCTCTCTCTTTTATTCCTTTGCCCTCTTTGTCCTCCTCGCCGTTTCTATTCAACCCACTCTCTTCCTTTCTTGTTCCCTCTTTATCTCACTTCCTCCGTGGCCCACCCAGAGGAAATCAGAAATGCGGTGCTTCATGAGTAGTGACAGTTACTGTACTCAGTGATTTATGTGCTTCCTCTCCCCTGCACCCTTCCCTCCTCCTCCTATTTCCTCATCTCCTCCCTTATGTCCCTGCCCTTCTGTCTCCGCCACGCCTGCTGTCATCTTCCCGTCATCTCCAGGGTCCTGTTTTGCATGTTTTACATTTCCTATGTTTTGTTTTTATGTTCCCTCTACGACTAATAGCTCTCATCAGATAGCTATAACGAATGCGTCTAATGTTACAGTCCATATTTCATTCCATGCAGGTGACCTGAACAGTCGGTGACATATATTATCATAACAGGATACACATGAAACATGAAATATTCCGCTAGATATGTGCAGGAGGATGAAGGTTGGCCTGCCTCTCTCTCTCTTCCTGGTTAATACTACACCACTCAATGAAGGAGAGCTCATAACTCAAGTCCACCACAGCAGCCATAGAATACAAATCAGGGGAGCAGCAACGAGCTGAATAATGACACCTGTGTGTGTGCGTGCGTGTGTGCGTGTGTGCGTGTGTGTTGGAGCGAGGTTTATTGCTGGTCACATTTTAACCCTCTCTTCCTGTTCTATGGCAGTTTCATTACTTCTATCTAAAGGGATGGAAAGAGCAACTGGGAGGGAAAGACAATGCGGCCAATCATTGTGGTCAGCAGACAAAGACACCACTGTAAATCCACCGATATCACTAAAGATGCTGTAGAGTGTAAACACATCTTAACGTTTAAGGCTGGTCATATTCTATATTTTTCTTTCAACAAATCAAAGGCAAAAACAGTTTCACATTAACATACATGTATCAAGACGCTAAAGAGGATGAGGAAGTCCCAAGCCTCTGTCTTGAACAAGTTGTCCATGTGTACTCCACAGCTGTGACGTTGTGTGAAGCCATCCAGGTTCTGCAGGTGTGCCTGAGATGTGGTGTAAAGCACTGCTCCTACTTGTCAAGCACCATGATCAATATTTTCATTTTTACCTATGTTGTTATGTACCATTCTCAATTTTGTCTTTACAGCTCTGTTCCTGCCTCCTCATGTCCCCCCAGACACGTTTTTTCTAATGAACCCAGCATGTACTACGCACTGAACCACACATCCATTGATACGCACACACAGTGGCTGTTTTCAAGCCTACTTGGGCATGAAGTGGAAGCCCTGTTACGTCTCATGGCCCAGTGGCCTTTAATGTTCACCTGATACTGAAGTTGAGGTTGTGACAAAGGCACAGCAGCTATCACTTTTTACTCTCTATCTCTCTCTCTGCTTCTCTGTTTACATCCTTCCTCCTCTGTGCAGGAGTGAGAGGTTGAGCTGAGGACATGAGATGAGCTAATACTCACCATGTGGTCACAGTATTACATTTTCCAATAAGTGTGTGTGTGTGTGTGTTAGCATCAGAGTTTGGGCTTGGTCAGTCCACTGGGAGTCATATTTTACACTTAGCTGTTTTTTCGTCCGTCATCAGTACAAACTGGGCCTGTTTATCAGGAAATGTTCTCATCCAATGACCTGCTGTTTTTGCAGTCTCATACTTGCAGTCCAGACAGAGTCAGAGTTGATACAGCGTCCTCTAGTGGAGCAAGCAGATATATATGTGTTTGCACAAGAAATTACAGTGTTGATGTAGAGCAGCTTATCTTTCATCTCTCCTCAGAGAGACGCTGTTTGTGTCCGCTCCAGTAAAACTGATATATTTGCCTTTTATTGACTGGGTCAGTCAGTTATGTCAAGTGATATCTTTTCTCATATATAAGCAGTATTATATCCCAGATTTCTGCCCGCTACAAGCTGCTAGCTGCAAATGAATGCTATTTATGAATTTATTTATTTACCCGGATCCCCCCATTAGTTACTACCACGGTAGAAACTCTTTCTGGGGTTCGTACAAAATGACTACATTGCAATGTAAAAACAAATGTGTAATTAAAATCCAGGTTAAAAAAGGAAACAAAAAAACAAAACAAAAACAAAAAAATAAACAAATCAACAACAATAAAACTACTAATATCAATACTAATAACAAATGACCACACTTTATGGTCACTTTATTTCATTGTATTATTTTCTCATGTTTTATCATCATAGAAGACTACAAAAACTATACATTTTTCTCCTTAAAAAAGAAGAAGCCAGAGAATATTGGGCTGAAAAAAATTATTTTATCAATTAGTCGGTGATTAATTTTCTATCAATCAGCTACCCACAAAATCAACTAATCATTTCAGCTCAGTACATAAAGTTTAAATTTAGTCCAGTCTATACTGGCAGGAATCCACAACATGAGATATAAATCAGAAAAAGATAACTATCATTATTTTCAATGTGGCTCTTACAAATAAGATGTATGTCTTTTGGCCTCTGACATTTTAACAAGCCTGTTTTGTCGGCTGTGTGAACTCTGATTGTCCTCCAACAGGCTGTTTGACCTGCTAACAAGCCCAACAGTCCGGCTCAGTTGATTTATAATATTATCTTTAGTGTTACACAGGGAAGCTTCTGAGTGGCCATTAAAAAGTCAGAAAAATGTATTGAATATTTGTACTTTTTTCTACAATCACTCTCTATAGTTAAAATGTGAAGTTTAGGGAAATCCACATTAGCATAAAGTTAGCATATGTTGCTTTCCTCTATTGTAATGCACAGGGATATTTTGCTTATGCAGTGGAATGGTGTATTGTGTGTGCAGTGAATCAAAGGCATCTGAAACTCCTTTCTCCCCTCTGCCCTCTCCCCCAAGACCAGATGGTGTCTCTTTAGGCCTTCTAATGAATATTGATATGGTTAACAACAGGGGGGGTACACAGGCTGGGCCAGAGACCCCCAAAATTGGCACTTCGTAAAGGTCTGCATTGAGGGGAACGGTGTGGAAAGGATTTATTTTTGAAGAAAAAGGACTTTTTGTAACTTTTAACTGCCAAACAAAACAGTTTTAAGTTCCCACATTTGGTGTAAAGTTAAGAAAAAGGTGTGAAAATGTCAAATGAAAGAGACATTTTTAAACAAAAGGCTGAGATGCGAAGTGCTGATCGAGGGTTGAGGGAGTGTAAGGTGAAGAGATGGACAGGTTAAGCCACTGGCAGAGTTAATCCTCTGGCATGACTCCCGTGTTTAAAGCTGCTCTCCTGAAGGCCTCAGCTTATTTCAGCCCCCACTCAACCCGAGGCTGAGCCACCGCCAGCACCCCAGGCTGTGCAGTCTGACCCTGGACTCTATGGGTGGAGGTTTCTTCACTGGAGAAGCTTAGTATCCCCACCCGTTTGCCAGTGAGGGATGGTGGTTGTATGGATGAAAGTACCCTCCAGCTGGTGCGGGTGTATGGGCCAGCTGTAGCACCCTGCCGTGCCACTTTATTGGGAATAAACATCCATTCAGAGGGCAAGTGGATCAAGTGCTGCTTCTATAGTGGGGAACTAACCCTGGAACACAGCACCGGTTGTTTGTTTGGCACAGAATCAGCCTTTTTAGTTTCCCATAGCTGTGTTGTATTTCATACCCTCTACAGTTTGTCAGGAAACATCAGTAGGCTCATAGGAACTCATACGCCACACGCACACAGCGCCATGAGAGCTTCGATGATGAACCGACGCTGTGTCAGCTATTTATAACTCAAGCTAGACCTCTGTGGCTACAAGTCAAAGGGGCAGACGGGAAGAGAGAAAGAAAGATGTGAAGGAGGAGAGATCGGCAGAGACAGAGGGAAGCGATAGGGTATTGGAGAAAGTGATGCAGTGAAGAGGGTGAGGCATTACAGTACATTTAAATAGTTGTTGTTTGTCTTTTCACTGTGAGGACACAACCTCTACTGTCAAATGTAGCCCCTGTAGCCCTGAGATAATGAGACAGAGTGTCAGACGGATGCATGGTGCTGAAGGCTTTCATTAGAGAAAGGACAATAACAAATACGACTATATAACCCTGAAATATATTAATGATTATAGTGGAGTTTTAGCTTTTACTGTAGCCACAACTGGAATCGATAACAATAAACACAGGGAAGAAAGCCTCCAGTGCCGCACACTCGCCAATAAAAACACATTTTCATGGCAGAAGCTGAAGATCGCAGTTAACAACTTTAATTATTTTCATCTAAATTATGTTTTCTTTCACCGCAATTTTTTTTTTATTATTATTGTTCTTAGGATCTAGTTATGAATAAAGTTTTTTTTGTATTTTATTTGCATTTTAAGAAATTATATAGTTAAACAGCATATGATAAAATAGAATAAAATTAAAATGAT
>CAKALG010044987.1:0-15661 GCA_916700815.1 Helicolenus hilgendorfi
CCTCCCTTCCCCGCCTCTCTCCTCCCTCCCTCCATCCCTCCATCCCCACCCTGCCTGTCAGCCTTTATACTGCTGCACATGTGGCTCTGGATACTACTGTTGATACACTCATTCACACCTATGTTGGTATACAAAAGCATACAAGCCCACGCAACACACGAGCAAGTTACCTACAAAGAAAGCTTCGCAAACACACACACATGCACAGACACAAACACGCCGTAGTGAACTTTCCGATGCTCTAATCCGGCAGATTAAGGCCATGGAGCGCTGTTTTTTCCTGATCAAGCTCCGAGCCTGTTCTGTGGCTCACAGCTTTTTATTCAACTCATCTGACAGCATTTAGATATGTCACACCTGTTCAGCCGAAAAACTTTTGTGTTGACACAAAAACAGGCCAGGTTCAACCAATGATTGATCATTGCAGTCGGCTCAAATTAGATAGAAGAGGTTTTGTTAGACACAAGACTTTTTTTTACTCCTTGTTCTCTCTGTAATTCAAAAATATGAATTTTGATTAACCAGCATGTTTGTAATTCAGTTTGTTATCAAGCATAGTATTGTAATGAGGCACCAGCTAAATTCAGTCAAGATGAAGAAAAAAACAGCTAAATTGTCAAGTATCACCAGTTCGTTCATCTCCTGTGCTTCTCTCACCAACATACCACTATGTACTGTAAATAATCCGATTAAAGTTTATTGTCTTAAATAAACCAGTTTAAATGGACAAGAAAGTTGAAATACATGTTTGAAGATGCAAGATTTTCCCTGTGAAGATCATCCAAAGGCAAAGTGCAATATAACCTATGCCTTTTATTTAGGTAAATACTATGTAGATTAGGCTATAGTATATGGCAACATTTTTTTAAATAAATAACCTAAAAAACAATTTGCTGACCAGTCTGAAAACATTAAAGGTTTTATGTGTAACTTTCAGAAAATCCTTGTTATTAAATAAATAATAATAAAATATTAAAATCTCTACAGTATAGCTATATATAGCTATACTGTATATACATTAGCCTATATGAAAATACTGTCTTTAGTAAGGCTGGGGCTGATCTGGCTGGTATATCCCAGAATTCAACCCGGAAATTAGTTAACATTTTAGCACTTCCGGTTCCCTCGACTGGAAGTCAATGCGTTTTTTGAAGGAGTTTTTGGTTAGATGCTTGAAATAAGGTATGTGGATAACACAAGCTTAAGCTTATTTTATTCTACAATATAAAATATGTCAGTAAAGGGTGACCATATTTTTAAACCCCGAAACCAGGACCCTTAAACCTGCAGTAGGCAAAATATCTGTCTATATCTATCTATCTATCTATCTATCTATCTATCTATCTATCTATTCTATATATAATATTGTTCCAACAAAGTTCAGTTGGCTTTTGCCTGCACTCTATGGGTGTAACATGTGCAACATCAACAACAGACCCATTCACAGGTTGTAAAGCATCATATGGGTTTGGTTATATTTTCAGCTGGTGGATATAGATATATAGATATAGATTAAATTGCTGGCAGACTACATCCAGTGAGGCAGAGGAAATGGCAGGTGAAAAGTACGGTTTTATGGTTCGTTTGTCTATTTCATCTCAGTCTAATAAAAAAAGTCTGTCTTTTACAGTGAAAAGATTAAATAGAAACAAACATTTCAAAGAACCCTTAATGAAGGCAGGGCAAGACATATGGAAGAATGAAAATGCCTAAATAAAAACAAATCAAACACAGAAATAAAACAAATACAATACACATTGTTATAATTCATTTCCTATTAATGAATGCATTTACTACATCATAAATAAAAGAAAACATATGATAAAAGGACATTTATTCAGGATTTGTGACAGGAATTTTCCATGCCACATTAAAATCAAAACAAAGTTAAGAGGTTTATTGCATTGCATTAGATCTGCCAATAATAATGAATAATAAATGCATACATGAAAAGGAACTACATGATTTTTTTTTCAATTTCGCATTTTGGACTCGACAGTAAGTATCTTAATTACTCAAAATATATGGTGACTAAATATGCTATCATATTTTCAAGACAGAGCAATAACATAGGCTATAAAACAAAACTGAACATGCTGTATCCACGGCAGGCAGCTGTGATCCATCTGTGTCCTCAAATAATCAATCTATCCATGATTCAGCCACGTCAATCCCACGAGAACTTAGTCAGCCCGCCTAAAATATTCTGAATTGATCTGCCGTTTCGTCATAAATCATTTTCTCTTTTTTTTTTCTTTTCTATTTTTGGATCTCAAATCAAAGTGGTTAAGCAGTTTTGGTCAGGAAAAATGTCAAATGGTGTAATCCTTTTTTAGCAGTGCAATCCTCTCAGCACGGTGATGTTCTGTGGCCTGTCTGATGGATCAGTGACTGGCAGCATAGAGCTCACTCTACGTATCCTCAGTCTGTATTGTAGGTTAGTTGAATAATGTGCAGGTATTGTTAGTGTCTAAAGTGGCGGAAAGCCTTGCTAACCTTTTAAAAGAAAAATACTCCGACTGCTACTACTTATGCTGACATTAAGGGTCTGTTATTCATCACTGTGATGGAGTAATAATATGTTCAGGTAGCTTTATATGTAAAAGAATAGTTTGAGATTTGGGTAAATACACTTACTTGGTTTCTTGCTGAGAGTTAGATGAGAAGACCAATACCATTGTAATATCTGTATTGTAATAAATGTGAAGCTAAAGTCAGTCTTCAACGTGTGAGGCAGGCCTCCCCAGTGGGGCTCCAAACAGTTTCAGGGGAGGCTCAGTGAACATTACTGATCAGAAGATCACATAAAATAGCTTAAATGTGTGTGCTTTGTTTAACAGATAGTTCAGAATCTTTGCGGGAATTTTACTGTTTTTCCTACTTCCACAGAGTCAGACACGAATAATACCTTTGGACAGACCTTTTTTATGTATTCAGTATTGGCTTTGTCGAGGGGAGGCCCACATTCTCAGACTTTGAAAGCTAGTTTGGTTAAAATCAGCCTTAAAGCCAGCTGGATTGTGGACCAGGCCAGTGGGACCAGTGCCTCCAAACCTTAGGCCGCACGCGGTGCCTGGCCCAAGACTTGCAAAGGAATTTGAAACTCAGTGCATCAGTATGCACAGTGGGTGTGAGCTAAACTCTAAGGAGCCCAGAACCCCTCAGCGGTTACAATGTGAGGACTCCCAGACCCCTTTGTTTAGGGGCGCTCTCATAAGCCATAGTCCGCTGGTTAGTCCAAATCAGAGTGAAATTGATACTTTTGGTTTGTTTTATATTTAGTCTGGTTTGCTTTCACAGTTCATAAATCAAAGCGAATAAAAAAAAAAATTTGCGGGAAGACAGAAGGAGCAAATTTATCTTTTTCGTTTCAAGAGTGCCACATCTAAATAGGGAATTGTGGACTTTGATACTGTCGAAGTTTATTCACTTTGACTCGGCACTGATCTACTGTGCTCATCCTGAACGCCCCCTCCTCCAGATTATGGCTTTATAAACTCTATTTTTTTATGGATTTTATTTAGTATATTCTGTACGTTCTCTTTGGCCCACATGTCCAGCAAACATCGGACTTCTGCAGAAGTCCCCAGGTCAATCCTTGCCCTCTCATGTTAACCTGTGGTTTACCTGTGTCTATCTCAACAAATGCCAGCACAGGCAGCCTGCATTTTGGTCCACTTGGAAGAGATCACATCTCGCAAGTGGTCACGGACTGGTTGTTTTGGTCCGCACCAGAGTACGATTACTGCATTCACAACTGCCCAAACGAACCGCACCAGAGGTTGAATTCGACGATTACTCTTTTTCTATTTCAATTACAAGAACTAAAGCACAATAAAACCATAAACCAAAACCATATTCTCTCTCACGCTGTAATAAATACCATCAGTGTAAGGCTCACGGTGTTCAAACGAGGCTACTGTATGACCTTAAATGTTCCTCTCTGACCCAGATTCAACTATTGTTTCTCTGCTCTGAGATTGGAACTGTGAAGAGTTCCTGCTGTGCTGGCTGATGACCAACAGATGGCGACACAGACTGTGTCTGCTAATTCCCAGGCTAATCACTTGATTATTTGCACCTTTTCATTAGTTAGAGTGAATTATCATTTATGTGCTTAGTTTGAGATTTATATTATATGTGCCAGTTCCTTGTCCTCTTGTCAAACTCAAAGTTTTTTTCTGTCTCGTTTGACATCTGCTTCCTGTGAGTTTGTGCCTTGGGGTATTTACTGTACTGTTCTGCCCCCATGAATGCTCATCTGGGAGGGTTGTTGGTATTCATCATGCCCAAGTTGGCACAAATACTGTGAGAAAGGAGATTTTTCTTCATCTCTGCATTGTTTCATGACAAGCCACAAAAACCTAGTAGTGATGATATAATTTCATCCCCAACTGGAATATTATTATTGCACATTACCCGCTCAAAACACTGTCAGGGGTTGATCAGATCATAGATATGAAAGAAAAACAAACATGTTGCTGGTGACGACAGACCGAGAACAGATGAACCAGATTAATATTTTCTATAACTACATCCAAATCATTTTGATCTTCTCATCCTCTCAGCTGTAAATTGGACCGGCAGTGATGCAGGGTGACGTAAGCACAAAAGAAGCATCGCCACACACCCGTTATGCAATCAGCAAGTGAGTTATCTTAATTGAAACTGATGCAAGTGGAATCATTCGTAATCCAACGTTAGACATGCAACAGTCAGTGCGACAACTCAAAATATGAGTTGGGCATAAAACATGGGAGGCAAATGGCGTAACAATAAAACAAAAAAGACAACAAAGGAATGATTTTTCAAGTAATGTTTTATTGATTTTTTAGACGGCATATACAAGCCTCCGTGGATTGGGAATGAACTGCAGGCTTTACTGTAACAGGGAAGGTGAAATAGAGATAATCTGCTACAACAAAATTACACCACAACCAAGATTTACAAACAGGCCTTCGAGAGCCAAATAGAGATTTCAGAAATGTTTAAAAACATCTTTCTTAATGACTGGCTTACAGCCTTATGTAACCTCCGCACCACACAGTAATCACAGTCATATTTCTGTGCAGTGTTACTGGCACAGCATTAGTGAACTGAGATATCTCCTCAGTGGTTGGCTGCAGGGAGGGGCAGGGGCCCCTGTTGCACACCGAGAGCTAAGTAGAGCCAGATCACTGTGGGCAGCCTGGAGAGAAGCCAGCAGCCTACGTGTGAATTATTAGATGGCCTTCCATGCAGCCATGAAAATCCTCTCTAGATGAGACCTTGTACTCTGTCGAGAGCGGACCGCTGAACCCTGGTTTCCTTGGCAACAGGGCCCAACGTCTAATAGCGACCGGCACACGTCTCTAAGCTGTTTTACATCTACTCTGTTTTTCTTTTCAGTCTTCTCTGCTGAGAAATCCTCGACATCCTACAAAACAATGGAACGTTTTTTTTTTTTTATAGAACTTTTGGGTTTTGATTTAACAACATGTACAAGACAGAGAGGCATGATAATCACACATATGACACACAAATCTATCACAGCAAAACAAACAACAACAGCATCATCTCTGGCAGTTGTAATAATTAATTATAACAATAATACCAATAAGGAGATACTGTAGCAGGAAAAATAAAAAAATAAAAAGGGAGGAATTAAATTGATTAAAGGGAAATATATATAAATCTATCACATTTAGGGTCCATATCTGGCTTAACCTGTGCTATCTAGTCTAGTCCAATATGTGCGATGAATAGATTGGGCATATATGGAAGACAAATGGATTCTACTTAAATGAAGTGATCTCATCCCTACTCATCATATTTTGCCGCTTAGAAGCCCGGTTAGGTTTAGGCAACAAAACCACTTAGTTAGGGTTAGGAAAAACATCCTGGTTTGGCTTAAAAGAAGTACGGTTGCAACGAAACGCAAGCTATGGACGTAACTTCATCTGACCCAGTAGCGTAGCATCAGGTGACATAACGTTGTTAGTAAAAAACACTCAACTTTTGGTTTCACATAGGACACGAACGCCGGTCCCCTGAGTAAAAGTCCTGTATCTTTTTAACTCATCCACCCTTAAAGGATTTCTCTCTCTTAATATGTCAGGTGCCTTGTGCGTCAGTATCAAGATGCTGCGGGCCACTGCCCAAGCGTCTATATTTGGTATTTAAAGGCGACTGAATTGTATTTTGAGGAAAAAGGCTAATAGACCCACAACTAATAATACTGACTCCATGCGATCAAGTTGATATGTTCAATTGACATCAAAACAGATCAGTTCAGACATCTCAAGTTATAATTTAGTACTGTATTATCATCACATCGTCATACTGGTGTTGAAAACAATTAAAGACATAGTGCATAGTTCATATGTATCTAATTTATTAGCCGCATACACATATAGTACATTCTACAATACATTATTTTTTATCTCATGGAGAACAACCAAAGAGCTTTGTCAGCATTAGCGGTGTGATTGTGAGCCATCATCTTCCTCAAATTCTGTCCAAAGGAGATGGCCATGTCCTCCATGTCAACAATCTTAAGACACATCTCCAATGTTTGACATGATGATTTGAATTTCAGAATGAATTTCCTGCAAATGGTTTACAGACCCAGAGCAAACAAACCATAAGGTTTGACAGACTTGACAGCCATTGTCTCTCTTGGCAACACAGTAATATCACAATAACAAAATCAAAGCAACACACAGTGTTGTATCGAGCTATGGTTGTATGGAACTCAACATCTAACCACTTTTTGTACATTTATTTTTGTATAGGAATATGTTGTAAAACTTCCCTCTGCATGTATATTCATGTTTATGAATTTAGTGTTTATTAATATATAAGTGGATATGAATAAGAATATGTATAGTAATATGTTTAGAGAAATATATTGTTAGTTATTCTTTAAGTGTCTTATCTGCTTTCATGTTTTGTGTGGACCTCAGGAAGAGAAGCTGATGTTCTCCATCAGCTTATGGGGATACTAATAACATCCTAAATATTCTAGTATACATATATAACAGCATGACGAATCTGTACTATGCTTCAATATTTTTAGCTTGATTCTTTTATGTAGATACAAACATATTGATTTTTTTGTTACTGATGTATGTAGAGCATGGTATTGTAATATTTAAGCATTTGTTACTATTTGATTTTGGACCATATATTTTTTCCTATTATTTTTTGACTATTTACTACAGGACTGCAATAAAGGAGTCATTATTATATAAAATCAATAGTCTCCAAATCAACACTGGTCATTAAAACAAAATGTTACAAAACTGTATTTTCCATTCATATTTATTTTCTTCGCAAAACCAAAAATGATGTATAATTTCTCCAAAGACAGCACTAGGGCCCATAGTCTGAAAATCCTCAAACAACAATTTCTACCAATTAATACTTATAATAATACTCTGAATCCCTCAGAGAAATTTGTTGATTATAAAAATATTACCAAAGCTAGAATAGTTACAACACTGTACTCTGCTACTTTCCTCTGCAGTACTGTAAATTAATCAGAATCAGAATCAGAATCAGAATCAGAATCAGAATCAGAATCAGAATTGTGTTTATTACCAGGTGTAAGAGATTTACACTAGGAATTTGCTTTGGTTATGTTGGTGCAAGTCAAACAGTATAACAGTATAATAACAAAAGAATAGATAAAGATGTTAGAATAAAATAGAATAATACAAAATTGAAATTCTAAGAATATACAATATACAAAATAAGCTATAAACAAAAATAAACATGATATATAAACAGATAGTGCAAATATTGCCAGAGTGCAATCAATCAGGTATCAGAGTGAGAGAGAGGGATACAGTAGGGGGTGGTATTTAGAGTGTATGAAGAGGGAGAGAGCCAGTGTCGGCGGGGCAATAGTGTGTCTGTGTGTGTCCTAAGCAAACTGAGTAAATTGACCTGAAAGCCTTTTATCTAAAGAGTTTATTTACCCTCTAGAGCATTGAAATAAATAATTTTAGACATTAGAACAATAAAAAGTAACACAAATTAATTGTATTTCCCCCCCAAAAAACATTTTGGATATGTTATGAGATACTTCTAAAATCAGGAGTGCAGGTTTGGTCCACAGCATGCAGCCCAGGCAAAAAAAAAAGATTTATGCACTGGTCAATTTTGAGATTTTGGGCTATTTTGCGTCCATAACAAGTCTTCTTTCAGAATACTGGAAAGAAAACATCTTAAATACACATTTAGGTCTTTATTCTAATACTTTGTCTGTTTGCATCTGTAGATGTCTCCTAAATTTACCAAATGTTAGCATTAGATAATGCTAATAATAATGCTCAGAAAACCTGTAATACAAAAAGATAATTGTCTTAATGTAAGTAAATTAATTGTTTCTCAGACTCTGAGCCAGAAATTTCCACTTCAGCAGCACTTATACACCAAACTCTCCAGTTTCATTCCCATCTATGTTTATTCTGGAGGTTTCTACAGAGGGTTTTGTTCATATATTATTCATAGCCTAACACATTACACAGTGTACCTTTAAACATGTGGTTTAAGACAACCTCCCAATCTTATCTATGACTGTTTTGCAAACCTCTCTCCCTCATCTGCTATCAGTGCAGACACAGCTCCCTTATATATATATATTATGTATATACAGAACGGTGTCGAGGTGCATTTGAGAAGTGAATCTTGGAAACTGTGAAGACGTTTTCCTGACAATATCTCAAAATTGAACAAGAGTAATGAATGTTGAACTATTGCTAAAGGCGACTGAATTGTATTTTGAGGAAAAAGGCAATTAACCCCACCACTAATAATACTGACGTCCATTCGATCAAGTAGATATATTCACCTGACATCAAAACAGATCAGTTCAGACATCTCGATTATCACTTAGTACTGTATTATCATCGTCATCGTGATGTTGAAAACAAATAAAGACACATGTTTTATGCATCAGTCTTGCTTTTATTAGAGACATAGCCTTTAATTTCCTGCACATTTAATTTATTAGCTGCAAGACACATATTTCTTTTTTATTACGCGGCTGTGTTGAATACTCAATTCTGATTGGTCAATCACAGCGTTCTGCAATCTGTTATTTCTTTTTAGCAGACCGTTGCTATGTATAACAGACCGTTGCTATGGGCGCAGCTCTTATGTCGTTCTCCGGCGAACCGTTTTGTATCAAATTATTGATTTCTTAAGTAAGTAGCCGTTTGATAAGCGGGATAATGTGCAGCTAGCAGGTCATTGTTGTGTAAGAAACCCCTTCAGGGCGATGAGAGACCCCGACGCGAAGGCATCGCCCTGTCGAGCTTTCTTTCACAACACTGACCGGCTCGCTGTTCATCATCCCTTACTTATCTCATGGAGAACAGCCAAAGAGTTTCGTCTGCATCGCAGCAGGTGGAGCATCTGGAGAGCGAGAGCAGTGTGATTGTGAGCCTTCATCTTCCTCAAAAGAGTATGAATGCGTGTCAGTGCATATTGCACCGAAGCGTAACAGCTCCGAACTGATTTTCAAGTTTATATACTCGTAACTACTCAGGTCAAGAGAGTAAGAGGTTTGGAAAGGTTTTTTCAGCACAAGACCAACAGATGGCTGCAGAGAACATGATGTGCACTGATAGGAGGTACAAAAAAAAACTCCACTGACTGGTGGCTATTTCCCAAATGTTAACTGCATTGCACAGCTGATTTAAATCAGAGCCTCAGACATCCAAATATCAACGTTTTGATAATGGGACATCTGACTCAAAATGAGGCACCCTCGTAATTAGGCTACATCAGTTGGCCAAGACATTATACTCAGGCTTAATCAAATGTACAGTTCTTTGGGTGACTGTTGGCCTATATGCCTACACAGAGCTTCAGCCAAAATTGAATAAGAGAGGTTAGAGACATTTTGGTTTGGGACAAACACACAAACCACAAACAATACCCTATGTTGATTCCAGGGTTCATTGTTGCAGAATGCCTGTTTTATATATATATTTGTGGCCAAATTCAATTTAGTTTTAGTTTTTTCTTTAGCTATAATATATCACTACCAAAAAAAGGAGACAGCATGAATTTCCGTCATCTCTTGTGACATTGAAACAGAAATTGAACGAAACCATGCATGCAGTATAAATGTGTTGTTTTCACCTCTAGTCTAAAAAATGTTGTCTAAACCAAATCACAGCATGGCTTTTTCTATGGTGTTCCTCAAGGTCTTGGTGTCTTAATCTGGTATTTTTTTAGTGTTTTTTGGTCATTTTTATCAGTGGTTATCAACCCAAAAAATTGGTGCAGCAGATTTTGAGACATAATAAAGCAGGGGAATGTCCATCATATACTTCCATCATAATGTTCTAAGCCCTTATACGCTTTCACAGTTTTATTCTAATAAATGTTTATTACAGATTTATGACTAGAACATCCTGACACACAGTGCTGAGCTGCATCTCAAATTAATCTTCAGGTTCCTAGATTTCAGATGATGTACACCATTTCTATGTGACATCTACTGTTGACCTGCTATCTCCCCCTAAAAACCCCCTGCACCCCCCACAAAAAAAAGACAAAAACGGGTCTATGTAGGTCTCTGAGGGTTAATGATCAACACTCAACATAACACCAGGCTATTGACACACATGGTTTGTATGTTGAGATGCGGTGGGAGTGACCATCTTGTGCTGCGTAACGTGTGTGCATACTGAGCTATGAGGTTTCAATGATGTCGCTTCTATCATGGTGCCACAAGTGGCGCGAGAGGATGTGCCCTCAAAACAAACACTGGATGGTGACACTACAAGAGGTTTTCTACCCTACTCTAGCAGCTGTGGGGATCCCCTGTAAGTACATCAATGACTTACAAAAATACTAAAGAAAACGTCTGTTTTATGATGCTGTTGATTTAAGTGGTGACAGTATTTGTTCTTATGGAGATGCCTTTGTTGACACAAATCTTTTCCTCAGCCAATATTATAACCTTTCTGATCATCTGGAGGAGGAACTGCATGCTCTCCAGATCCAGCACCTTCTACCTGATGGCCATTTCTGTGGCTGACACCCTCGTTCTGGTTTTTATTGTGGTCCTTGAGCTTTCTGTTAAGTACCACCAGCAGGAGCCGTTTTGGAGTTACGAGCCGTGGTGCAGCCTGAGGGACATTTTTAACTACGGAGCGTACAACGCCTCAACGTGGCAGGTGGTTGTGTTTACAGTGGAACGTTTTGTCGCAATCCACATGTGGAAAATGAAGACTAAAATCTGCACTCGGAGATGTGCAGCATGGACTACGACGTCCGTTTTCCTCTTCAGTCATCTTTTTGCCATTCCTTACTACTGGTCTAATGCCTCAGTCCACGAGAACAACCAGACCAGATGTATTTACAAACCAGAGGCCCCAACTCAGTTCATTCACGCCCTGGTTGGGCTTCAAACGCTGCAAGCCTACATATTCCCCTTCCTCATCATCCTCACACTTAATGGGTTGACTCTGCGCCTGATCTCTCGCAGCAATCGGGTTCATATCGCAGCCGATTTGACTTCCAGGGTCAATAAGGTCACGCCCCTGCTGCGCTCCAGGAAGAGGAAATCTGTGGTGCTTCTGGTGACTGTGTCCATGACTTTCGTGCTGTTGTCCGTCACCCGTGCTATAACTCAGATCATCCTCCGCACGACTCACTTGTACAGTCTGGATCGTAATAATTACAACCTCCGGATAAATATAGCAGCAGACGCTGGCACCATGCTGAGCCTGAGCAACGCGGCGGCTAACATGTACCTGTATGTTTGCACCCAGAGTAAGTTTCGCCAGGAGTTCTTCGCCTGCGCCAGACAGGTGTCTTTCTACTGCAAAACAAAACTCTAGCTAGAGAAAAAAAACCTTAATAAACACAATTACAGACATATTGTCCTTGAGGAAGTTTGAACAGATGCACTTTCCCGGTGCCAAGGAACAGAGGAAATGATTTCATGGCAGTCATAACCGGTTAATGAATCTCATGGTTCTCAGAAGACAAGGAAGCCTTTAATTGAACTCCATAAAACACTATTTAATTGTCTTTATTACTGTGTTTTGCTCATTCTGTCCATCTATTGAAGAAAGGAGATGGCCTTTCCTCTAAGTCAACAATCGTGACAAACATCTCCATTGTTTGACATGGCGGTTTAAATTTCAGAATTAATTTCCTGCAAATGGTTTCCAGACCCAGAGCAAACAAACCAGAAGGTTTGACTGACTTGACAGCCATTGTCTTGCCTCGTCTGTAACCACTTTTTATACATCTTTTTGTACAAAGTGGATATGTTGTATTTCACTGTATGTATATTCAGTGTTGAATTTAGTGTTTATTAATATATAAGTGGATATGAATATGTATAGTGATATATTTACAGGAATATATTGTTAGTTATACTTTTCTGGTTGTAATAACATTTGGTTGTTTTGTCTCATCTGTTTTCATGTTTTTATATTTTCTGTTGAACCCAGAGTGAGTAGATGATGTTCTGCATCAGCTAATGGGGATCCTAATAAAGTCCTAAATCCTAAATATTCTAGTGCAAATATATCATGACAAATCTGTACTATGCTTCAATATTTTTAGCTCGATTTTTTTTTTTAGGTGGATACAAAAATAACGTATAACATATGTAAAGGAATACTATTCTAATATTTAAGCGTTTGTTACTATTTGATTTAGGACCATATATGGATGACATTTTGCATATCTTTTTCCTATTCTTCTTTGATACCAATCTAACCTGTCTTTGGACTGTGGTAGGAAGCCTGAGAACCCGGAGAAAACCCACGCTAACACGCGGAGAACATAACACAGAAGGGCCCTGTGCCGGGTTTAAACCTGCGAATCTCTTGCTGTGAGGCGACAGTGGACCCTCAAAAAGAGGCAGCTAAATGGAATTAATTGATTCTATCATTATTTTTTTTATTTA
The DNA here is from genome assembly GCA_916700815.1 of Helicolenus hilgendorfi. Lineage (NCBI taxonomy): Eukaryota > Metazoa > Chordata > Actinopteri > Perciformes > Sebastidae > Helicolenus > Helicolenus hilgendorfi. The sequence goes on from CAKALG010044987.1 coordinate 12,926, forward strand.
CACCTTTTATACTGTGACATGTCAAAATGTCCTCTGTGACAAAGGTCTATTGAAAACAGCGTTAAGTGACACCACACAACGGCAGCCTCAAGGGGAGGTTTGCAAATGAGCTTCCCCAGTTTAACAGACATAAAATAAATGATGTAAACGAGGTAATTTTAATGACGGAAATGCAGTGGAAGATTTATGAACAGTCACTTCCTGAAGGGACAGAAGGTAATGAGGTAAGGAACTCGAAAATGTCCGACCTCCCATTAAAGAAAATTTACAATGAAACGCCACACTAAGTTGGAGTTCCTACTTGTGAACTTGGGGCTAATCCATCTACCTCTATTTCTCAAGCAGTTGTCTGACATCACATAAAAACGGTAGCGCACATTGCAAATGGTAAACCATCAACTAAAAGGCAATGTTAAGTATATTTGCTTGTATTCAATTAAAATAATACATACTATCATATAGTAAAACCTGTTCTGCGTGTAAATTGATGTCAAAATATGTTGCCATGTTATTAGGTAGCTGGTTATGGTAAACAATCTCAGAGTTATCATCTCTGCACAAAGGTTATTCAGTAAAACAATAGAAATGCCAGAAAAATGTGTAGGCTGCATTGCTGAGTTCCTTTGGGTGTATACTTCCCAAAAAGACATCAGTTTGTCAAGGTCAGCCGTGGTTTTCGTTTACACGTTAGCGTCGTGTACCTGAAACGCTTGGAGGTCGTAAGTTGGAAATTACAATTGGGGAAATTACAACCTCCGCATTGTCTGGAAGGCAGCATTATTCTGGCACCAAAGTTCTTGCTTTAACACAGAGATGAAACTTATACCTTCGAATTGGCCTTGTAGGGCTTGAAGCAAATAAGAAAACAGTCTTGCAGAAAGCCAACAAGACACCGCAGAGTAATTACTGAAAGCCATGGAGAAACTAGCAGAAAGTTTCATGGAGCGAAAGTCTAAATTGGAAGTTTTAGTTTATAGTGTATAGAGAATAAAAATAGAGGGTTGTTTAATGTACAGGACAAACAAAGCTGGGAGTTGGCTACTTTTATTCCGTCCTGAGACGTATCTGCTGGTATTCCTTTCAGGCGGCATACACCCCAGCAGCCACTATCAATAAGGCAGGGCAGCCTTTACGAGGTGAAACCCAGGGGAAAAAAGCCTCCACACTCTCCACACCACTAGCGCCTGCTTGTTAAAGGGATAGTTTGGGTGTTTTGAAGTGGGGTTGTATGAGATACTTATCCATAATCAGTGTATTACCTACAGTAGATGACGGTCGGCTTGGAGAAACAGACAGGAGTTACCGACACTGGAGCAAAGCATTACCATGCGGTGGATGGCGCCGGTAGCAAAACATATTTTAGCTACCTAAAAGAAAGGCTCTCCTAAAAAAAATTAAATCAATATCAGTTTAAGTATATGCTATATTTAGAATATTTTCTGACAAGGAACTGAACTGAAAGTGAAACTTACCTACACTGTTTTTGTCAATGGAGTCTGGCTGCTTTGAAGAGAGAATATAAATAAAGTTTCACTTTCAGTTCCCCGTCGGAAATGGCTATCCGACGGCAATATAAAGTGATGAAAATATTCTTAATATAGCGTATACTTCAACTGATATTGATTTTTTTTTTGGTGGCTAAAATGTGTTTTGCTCCACAGCAGTACACTGCTTTGCTCCCATGTCGGTACTCCTGTTGGTTTCTACAAGCTCCCCACTTCAAAACACCCATTGGTACGAGTGCTCTGTAATAACTGAAGGAGACTCAGATGAATATATCAGATCTTCTCTCATCTGGACTACAGTGGCTGAATAGTAAAAAGACTTTAGTAAGAAAATCAAAGAGAAACTATTGGCTAAAAGTGAGGGGGACAAAAATAGGATTTTAAAAAGTGAGGGGGACATTACCCCCCATCCTCAGTGAAATTATGCTTTGGGAATAAAGATAAATCTTGATTGTCTTCAGGGAAACAATTGGCACAAATTCCATCTTTTACCAGAGAATCATCAAAAACACCACAGATGTGATAAAGGAAAACAAATGTGCAGATGGAACACCAGATTGGTCACCACAGACATGTGACCTCAACATAACTCTGTATAATTGCACACAGCCTCGGTTTGAGTCCATCACCAGAAAAAGAAGAAGGAATAAAATCCTGACAAAAACAACGGCAAAATGTGTGAGGAGCTTCAAGGAATTTACCACAGGAGAAATATAAAAAAGCCCTTTGGTGTGGTGACGTGAAATACGGTCGCCTTGAATTCTAAGAAACACCGCACAATATACTAGCTTGTTACTCTTTATTGTATCCATGTTTTTTTGTTTACTGCAGTGTGTTGAGCCAACAAAAACTAAGTCAGGGGTCCTGACCTTACTACCAATCCTCAACCGTTTCAGTGGAGCTTCCAGGTGCAAATGTGGAAATAAAGGTTAAGAATGGCTGTATGGAGGCGACCAACTGGCCCTAGAGTTAAGGCAGACACCACGAACCGCAACGCCCACGGTTTGGCACCAGCTGGGGTATTTTAGAAATCATTCCTCGTCATCTCTCAGTTTCACTGAATGTTTGATGGTTTTGAACATCTAAACCTTTTAAAAGAAGTGGAAACATTTCTCCTCACCATCAGGAACTAATCAGCTTGCTGGGAAACAATGCTGGTCTGGTTTAAACAATCCTATCAGTGAGCTTAATCTAATATCTGTGGGTGCCAAATCAGAACAACAAAAGACAA
>CAKALG010044987.1:15681-28475 GCA_916700815.1 Helicolenus hilgendorfi
GAAGGAATAAAATCCTGACAAAAACAACGGCAAAATGTGTGAGGAGCTTCAAGGAATTTACCACAGGAGAAATATAAAAAAGCCCTTTGGTGTGGTGATGTGAAATACGGTCGCCTTGAATTCTAAGAAACACCGCACAATATACTAGCTTGTTACTCTTTATTGTATCCATGTTTTTTTGTTTACTGCAGTGTGTCGAGCCAACAAAAACTAAGTCAGGGGTCCTGACCTTACTACCAATCCTCAACCGTTTCAGTGGAGCTTCCAGGTGCAAATGTGGAAATAAAGGTTAAGAATGGCTGTATGGAGGCGACCAACTGGCCCTAGAGTTAAGGCAGACACCACGAACCGCAACGCCCACGGTTTGGCACCAGCTGGGGTATTTTAGAAATCATTCCTCGTCATCTCTCCGCTGTCGGCTGTCTAAAAATGTTATAAAATGTCCAAAAAAATTTACTTTGAAAAAATTGTGTCAAAATATGCCGTTTTCAAAATTATATATTATATACTGTATATAATTTAGAAACCATTTCATCCACAAACTATAACATTCAACAAAATGTCAAAAGCTGAACAAAAAATATTCACATGAACAGGCGACACGTTTTTAAGAGAGCACCATGTTATAAAATGATTAAAGTGATTAAATACATTTGGGTTGTTAAAAATGTGTTATTTCTCTTTTAACAAAAAAATCCCATAACTTTGGAGAAATTAAGCCAAATAATTTTAGAAAATGTTTTTTTTGGATGCAGCATTAAACTGGGTATACACATCTATCAGTTTCACTGAATGTTTGATGGTTTTGAACATCTAAACCTTTTAAAAGAAGTGGAAACATTTCTCCTCACCATCAGGAACTAATCAGCTTGCTGGGAAACAATGCTGGTCTGGTTTAAACAATCCTATCAGTGAGCTTAATCTAATATCTGTGGGTGCCAAATCAGAACAACAAAAGACAACAAAGCGGCGTCATTCAGCCTTCAGAAGAGGACAGTAAATCCCTTTTATTACATGAGTGGCCGATAGTTGGTTGTTGTTGTGTTTACGTACAGTAAAGCAGCTTTAAAGACAGTAAATGGCTGGTTAGCAGGTTGAATTGTTACTTCTTCTTTCCACCTTTTGGAGCTTTGTCTAGTCCTTGGATGTACTTGCGAGGAATTTGATAATGATCTAAAATTGAAATAAAACATTAGACAAATTAAATTTATTAGTACAAATAAAGCAATTGAGAGATATTGTAAGATACTTGAAGTATCATTAAGTTTCAAACCTAGCAGCAAATTGCCGACTTGGTGGATCTGATTTCCCTGGATCTGGACCAGGACTTTGTCTTTGGACCCGGGGATGGGCTGTAAGACGGAGCTTGCCTGGACTCTGCGCTGCAAAGCAGTTGCCACGACGGCAGGATCCAAACCGTACAATTCCAGGTTCTTTATAAGGGTCACCTACAGGTAGCATACGGAGACAATTACAGCTAGAACAATAAAGCTAAATTTAATAAGCAGTGGAGGAACAACCTTAAAAACATTTCGAACAACTAACTTAATCAGACACTTAATACATTATATTGTAATTCATTCCCATGCATGCGGCTCAGAATAGTCGCAGTGACCGGCTATTCTGCCGACAGCACGGGGTCTCTCCTCTTGCGTCGTGTGCAATCAACAGGTGTGGGGCAGGCACACCTCTGATTCTTCTGATATATATGAACAAACAATTGAATTTTTTACATTAAAAGAAAAGTCACAAAAATGTTTGTGTGTTTTATTAACTAAAGTTCATAAAAAAAATCTGAATTAGCAAAAATTGGAATCGGCAAGAAAATTGCAATTGGTTAATCTCTACCAATAAGTAACAACGCCTGGGACAGACTGGGCACGTCAGCAGCACATGGCGGCTGCCTCGATGTACTTCTATAGTACAGCGTCACAAAGCTGCTAGTATGGCTGTAGACTCTTGTTAAACTCTCATACATCAGTATTGGTAGAAAGCAGTTCAGGATATTGTAGTGAAAGTTGTCACCTTCTTATTGGAGCCTCGAGAAGCCACCGAGATGTCTATGGGTTCGATGTGGCCCTTCTTTCGTATGGGTGCATATCCGGGGAACACAACTTGATAGCACACCTGCATTCTTGCCAACATCCTGCAAAAATGAGTTGCCATTGTTTAACCCACACCAAAAGTTAGATGATTAGAGATGGAGACTGACAGGGATACTGTTGAATAAAGTAGTAATGTAAAGCATATGATCACCAAACCATCAGGTAAACTTAAGCTGTATTTATACTTCGTTCAGTTGACATATAAAGCAACTTTTTTTTAATTTTTTTTTTAAACCTGTATCACAAAATACAAATGCTACAAAAAAGGAGATCTTCTTCATTTACCCAAAGTAATAAGGACTGCACTGGAAAAGCTTTTGCTAGATCACAAAACAGATTTGTCTTGTGTTTACTGTAAAGAAAAACTGTCCAAGCTGACCAATCACAGTTCTTGTTGGCTCCATGTGCTATCTCTGTAGCCTCCAAGGTGTATTTAAACATTTTTTTGAATGCCAGCACAGTGGAGCTACAGAGCCTCTGCAACACCTTGATCATCATCCTGCAAAGACTGTCTCCCCCTACGGTGTATTAACATGTTGTTATAATGGATCAATTCATATATTTTTCCTTAATCAATTGTTAATCTATAAAAATCCACAGAATGCATAAACTACATAAAGAATAAGAAAACAAAATCAGTCTTTACCTGCTAAAGAGGTCATCCCACTTGAGAGACTCGACCTCCTGGTACTCCGATTTCTCCAGCAGGCAGTCACACAGAGTAGGGTCTATGGTCACGTAACTGTTAAAGAGGGGAGCAAACTTTGAAAAAAAGCACATTGTGCGGTGGACGGATGCCACTAAACAGGAAACAAGCTGCCTTGTTAAGCTATGCCAGTAGCATGGCAGATTTTATTTAATTTCTCCCCTCACTCATTATCAATTTGTTTCGCATCAGAGGAGGCACGATTTTCAGGACTTAAAAGGGAAACATGGCATGTCTCCTCTGTTTCAGAGTCACATTTTAAGCATTTTAGTCAATTATAACAACATCACATGTTCTGGGGTCAGCTCTGTATGGGCTCAATGGCCATTAGGGCTGCCCTTTTACCACTGCACCCAGTTATGTGCCTTCTGTGTTGTTCGATTACAGAGCTTCTTCTTAGGTTTGTAAAATATTCAAGGTGAAAACTTTCCATGGGAATTAACTGCAATTTATGGTACTGTAATTAATGGGAAATAACGGGAATAAAATGGAATAAAATGGAAATATAGTGGTTATCTGCTCAGGCTGTATTTGCCATGTCATATGCAGATACAAACTAACCATTTACAATATCATAAGCAGACGTAATCCATTAATTTGACAAATTAATAAATTTGTTGAATACATACAGTGTAAAATGTGCCATGTGGTGAGTTAGCTTGCTAGCAAGTTAATGTTATACAGCTCAACAGTGAGGTGAAAACCCCATTCATAAACAATGGCATATTCTCCTGTAGATGCCACAAGTATATTATTTATATATTTCACAGTGGTTACGATCTAAAGCATAAATAAACACGCCAACTCCTCTGCACAACCCTGCGGGAATTTGCTGCATTGCTGGATTTTGAATGAATGCAGCGCACATAAAGCGCACACTTCATCCTGTCTGCTCTGTGTATGTGTGTGTGTGTGTGTGTGTGTGTGTGTGTGTGTGTGTGTGTGTGTGTGTGTGTGTGTGTGTGTGTGTGTGTGGCTCTGCTCGGTTAAACTGAAAGACTGACAGCTGCACTCTGCACACAGCAGCGGAGAAAGACGGAGACCAGGGGAAACACTTCCGCTCATAAAACCTCTCAATGATGTAACAACCGGTTCTATCCCAGGTCTTCAAATGCCTTGTTAAAGGACGCCGAGGGGTGAGACAAAGCGGAGGTATTTAATGACCTGGGAATGAAAACGGGCTGCACAGGTTATTGGCTGAGGGTTACACCCCTACGTGGGGCCCAAAGACGCTCGGAGGAGTCCCCAACACAGCAAAATAAGAAGAAAATACGGGCAGAGGGCACAAGTCTCTGTAGAAACAGACTTCTAGTGGGTCATAAGAAATTATTGAGAGGGTTTATTTTTGTATCAGTCTAAACTTTTTTTTTTCGGAAAATGCTGCATGTTATAACTTTAACTAATGGGGAAAGGTACTTACCAACAATGTGGGCTGTGAACAACTAATTTAGAAAATAAATGTTTCACAATAAAGAATGAATGGAAATTAAAATTCCTCAATTAGCATGCTAAACTCCGCTACATCCCACATGGTAACAGCTAGCAAGCAAAAACTAGCAAAGGGGGTTAACAAGTTATAAAGTGTGTTCTTTGCTTTAGGCTGTTTTCTGCTGTGTTAACTGAAATGTAAAAAATATATATATAAAACATATTCACTCCAGTAATATAATCAAATCTTACATTAAAGCATGTAGCTAGTGCAGTAGCTACACATGTGATGGGAGAATGCACTGTGCATGCAGACGGCTGGCATTTTACTGAATTCCTATTTAATGTGATGCTGGCAAACTATCTGTACATGTGATGGAAGAGTGAGCTGCTGAGTGTAGTTAATGGTTACAATTCAATTAAATGGGCATGCTTTTAAACAAAACATGCCATAAGACCTAGTATAGCTTTTTTATGTGTATTTCCCCCCAAATAAGTTCACTATTATACACTTTTTAAATTGAAATTGAGCAAAGATTCCCAAATTAACAAACTTAACTTCCCTTGGAAAATCCCCAGAAATGTTCCAACCCTAGCTCTGCCTCCTCTCATGTCAGCTGACTACCACACAGTTTGATTGTGAGGTGGGAATCCATTAATGTATTCTTGAGATGTCTTCACAGGCAAACATCAAATGGAACAAAATCATAACTTTTACCAAACTCACTTGGTTTTTAAGTATCAACTTACTTCTGATTATTTGCATCCACCAGTTCATTCTTCTTCACATACTCTGTGACAATATGTCTCGCTTCAGCAGGCTCCAGTATTGTTCCTTTCCTGTAGGGGCATTAAAACACACATAAGTACAAGAATAAATGTGCATATGTGAGAAATGCACCAATTTATCTCCAGCTTACAGAGTTTAAAGACTTTTGTAATGCAATTCAAAAACAGAGACATAGAGTTAGCTGACCATTTTTATTACTTTATTTGATGTATTTAAGGTTTATTTCTATAGGGACAAGTATACACAGTAGCATGGACTAATGCCACATATAACAGCATTTAATGCATTTAATGACCGTCCTTACATGGACCAGTAAAATGCACGAAACTAAAAGAGACAATGAATACAGTAAAAGCAGCTCAAACATGAACATAGCTATTAAAAGCGATCCCGTCCAGACATTTTGGAGACGTAAAAACACTCTGCTTGGAATACAACTTTAATTTTTAAAAGTACATCTGCTCCTTCTAGCTCATTGAAAAAGTCCAGAAACTACACATTTGCAAATATGTTTAATTTCAAAAGTTTTAACTATTGGACACAAGATGTCTCCTATTTGGCTGCAAAGTCCATTTTTTCAGTTAAGTTCTAAAAATGTAAATTGGTAATTTAAGAAGCGCATTATAGGAAATTAGCTGCCAAACTGTGTTTAGTTATACAGCTATGTACAACACAGCTATATAGTCACAGTAGGAAAAGGTAGCATAGGTGTAAAGAAAACAAATAATGGCTCAATGACCCTTCACTAAGCCCTGATCAAAACGACAGTTTGTGAGAATCAAAGTCTGAATCAATTAAAAATATATATTACACCCAGCAAAGTGAAATGTTCTACTTACACTTTAACTGAAGCGTTATTGACGTTACAGAGCTGTCCGTCAACGTCTGCTATGAACGTTGTCGTCACTACCTCACTGCATTGTGGGATATCTATGCCGCCGTAGTGTCCAGCGTTGCATACTGTAATATTTCACCAGAAATAGAATGCGGTTTGCGTACTACTGGTCTCATTCTAAGGTTTCGGACTCACTAAACTCTCACATACTGTTTTAGGGTACTAAATAGCATGTTAGTATGGAATTTTGGATGCCAGCATACACTGCAACAGGAAATCAATTGATACACATTTTTGATACTTTCACAGTATTTAAATAGCACTTAAACCTGCTTTATGATTAAAAACAGACATAGAAATCTCACTATCCACAATATGAGAACTCCTTAAGAATTGTGTGTCATGGGAAAATTGTCTTATCCCCTCGCAGGGAGGTCAGCTATAGATCCACCCTCCTGGAGTTTGTAGGGATTCAATGTTGCACTCAAATAACCATGAAACGGCTGGATGCTTGCGGATACATAAGCTTCAACTCTCCCTGCTATATACCCCTGCTGTCTGGGCCATGCAAATATGTGGATACGTTAAGAGTCAGGGTTATGAAAATAAACACACCTCTTCTGTGCATCCAGAAAGAGAGGCTCCAGGCGAGTTGACACAGAGTACAGAGTTGTGATCTCAGGAGGGTGGTACGGAGGTTCTCCTTCCCCTCCATCCTGCACTGGAGCCGCTTCAACATCTGTCTCCTCGGGAACTTTGAAGTCACGCAGTCTTTAAAGTTTTAATGTAACAAATAGGAAAGGCAAAAGGGTTAGTCAGTCTGAATGTGGACGGGCCTGTGAGTTAGACTCTCACCCAAGAATTTCTTTGAGTTGAGACAGGGCTTGGCTCACTTTCGATGTTTCCAGTCCACCTCCACAATGCTCTCCACACCCTTAGTGAGCTCTTTCACTCGCACAAGGTTATGCTGCTTCTGCATGGCCTGTAGAAACTTGGACAGCTGTGGGAAAAAAACATTGAATAAATGTTTACAGATGGAGTTATGTGTGTAAAATGCCACATCCTGCACATCAACTATACCTTTTTATAGCTGGATTTCTTGATATCAAGTTGCTTTCCGCTTGGGCTAGAATAGTACAAGATATTTTTAACACGAAATTGAATTCCTCGTCAGAGCGTCTTAAAAGATGAACTGTACTTTACCAGCAGGCGAACATGTGGTTGCGAAGAAATGTACTTGTCAGCAGGGGGAGCTCCGACTTCTTCACCTTGCTCTTGAGAGCATGAAGAAAACACTGCACCAGGAGGGCGTCCATCATCTCTGTGAAATCAGGGTATGACCTGGGTCACATCCTCTTTTCTCTGAACACACTCTCATTTTGCCACATCAGAAAATCTCGTCTCACTAAATTAACTCTGCGAGCTCTCAAGCCTGCAATCATTTAGTTAGTGAATGTCTCAGTTTGATTTGAATTGGGGATAATGGTACCTATAGAGCTTATTAAAAGCTGATTTGATACAACTGTAGTGGTCAGTACTTTAATAACTTGAAATAATTCCTTTAAATGACAAATAATAACAAATATGGCTGGAGGTGTGATTAAATCTGGTACCTTGTGGCATTTTCTGGTCATCCTGGTTCCCCTCCTCTTCTTCATTACCTGACTTTTCCACATTCTCCTCCTCCTGCTCAGCCAGACTCAACTCTTCAACACCAGAACAGGCTTGATCTGTGACCGTTTCACCGGGACTCTGCTCCTCCTCCCCTACACACTTCTCAACCTCCTCCTCCTCCTGCTCCTCTTCTATCTCATCTACCTCATATTCCTCTCCATTAACCTCTTGTCCTTCACTCTCTGCATCTGGTAAAGAAGGAGGACTTGACTTGTCACCAAAAGCCCTAAAAGAAGGGTAAACGAAACACATGCAAAGTTTAGGGCTTCATGGCGAATCCTGTAAATGTCCTCACAATTTGGGCTACAAATATTATAACTTGCAGAGCACCAGCAAATGGACAATTTCTTTTTAGAGGGTTATTGGGCATAATAAAAACAAAAAAAATGGATGGATGATCAGTACTGTGATCTCAGTATTAAAGGAATAGTTCAACAAATTGGGAAATACGATTATTAGCTTCCTGATGAGATGATGAGAAGATTGATTTTTCTCTTAGTAGCGCTATTAATCTTCTCATCTAACGCTCGGCAAGAAAATGTCAAACTATCCCTTTAAACCTAAATCTGCACACAAATGCATTACTGAAATCTGCAGGAAGATGGAAGTTACTCACCACAGATTATCCATGTATGCGTGGAGAACACACACTCCTCTCCCTTTCATGCCCGAACTGTGCATCTCGCCTCTGGACACTGCAGCAGTGCCAACTGCAACAGGAGCTCTGCAATCAACCAGGAGAACAGTGTCACACATAAATCTGTGAGGAACATCAGACGTCTTTCCAAATCTTTTATGTTAACGTACCTATTGTTCACTAATGTAACGGAGCAGCAGTCACCCCACTTCACATCTGGGAGACCGCTTGAAGGCACCACCACACCTGGCAGCATGAGATCTTTGGGGAGATACCGTATTTGTTACTTTATATCAATCTAAATGTACAGTATTCAAAATTTGTGCAGGTGTTGATCTTAGAAAAAGAAGCGTACCTGCCCCTCCAATCAACTTCTGAAGCACAGGAGGCCATGTCCTGAATGTTGGCAGGAGAGCAGGGTAGCGCCAAAGCACATATACTGAAGAATATAATATGACAAAGAATTAATGCACAGTTAAGTATAGTACGTAGTATTATAGTATAGTTAAGTACAAGTCACTTTAAAAGCAGCTTATAGTATTTATCCACTCAATCATCTCAACGTAACTTGATAGCCAGTTTATTACCTGTCGGATAAAGTCGTTTCTCTAGTTCAAAGAACAGTGGATTTTTGTGAAGAACATAAAGTGTCACGGCATCTCCCTTATGTGCGTAAATCTTCACTACATTTAACTCCTCTTTGTTGGGGATCAGCTCAGACAGCTCGCCAGCAGACAGTGAAGGAAAGGCTGCACATATGTCAGCTTTCAGCTTTCTCCTACAGAAAAAACAAAAGTCTCAGTTACTGGGTAATATCACACTAGTAAAGACTTCTTCTAGAGAGATACATTTACATATTTTATAGATGCAATATTTTGAATAATTTTCATAAAAAAAATCTATTTGCACTGTTTTCTCTTAAACTGAACACAGCCTCCTGCTGTTTTCAACCCACACTTTCCTCAAACTTAATAGCTTACTTAACAAAGTAACAGGTTGAAATTGTTTATTGTATATACTGTACTGTATGTGTATTCAAAGAAATACATTTTCCTCTGACAATGTAGTGTGCATTTTGTCTGAGACTGGTGAATGGTAAATATTCACTCTCGGTGCACTGAAATTTTCATTTCTTCATCCAGTCTGGGTGATCCTAATCGACAGGGCTGAGCAATAACCAATAACCAGAAGTTGCTATTCTTAACATTTCACTGAATAAGAATAAGAAGGTCTGTAACCAGTACTGTAATCACATATTGTAATGCGTTTAAGTTTTTTAGAGATGATTCTTGAAGAAATATGACTGATATTGGCTTTGCAGTGTTTTAAATTACAGCATGAACAAAAAATCCCAAGGTAATAATAAAAAAGATAAACAATTTCCCAGCTAAATATTGATATAGTGTCTGCTGATACAGAGCGGATTGTGTCAGCTAAATTCAGGTGCTATGAGTAAACTACAGCTAACAACTGATATAGGCTACAGCTGGGGTCTAAATCTGTAAAGTTTAATGGACAAACATGAAGCTTAACTCTTAATTCTGACTTGTTCCAGCAACCAGTCAGGTGGGGTCTAAATATCTGGGCAGCCCTTTAAAAGTTGAGCTTTTGAGTTTATTTATTTAGCACAATTTAAGACTATACAACTTAACAAAAAAAATAAATGAATAACACGAAATGCAGGAAGAGGCAAAAAAACACTGGGCTTATCTGAAGCCTCCACCTAGAGACAAGATTAATATAAAGAAATAATATGACTACATAATAGTGATAAAATAATTAGGATAAGATATATATTATAACAACAACAATAAGATGTTGCATGGAAGTGGATGGTTAGTATTTGTGAGGAGGATATTGATTTAAATATCTATAAAGACTTCTGGTACAACATTGTGAGTGGGGAAAAAATAAAAAACATAAAAACAGATATATGGACAACGTGGGGGAAAAGAAATTACAAAACACCAATTAAATGCCCCTTTAAGTGACTTTTGAAACATTTGACAGATGAACAGTTTATTGATAAATGTGAAAAGCTACTCCATGAGTAGTTTTCAACACACCACTACATAAATGAAATGCCATATGCAGTAGCTCGGACTAAATGGCAACAAGCAGGACTGTGTGTTGAGCTGACAGCAGCTCTGACTCACCTGTCTGAGCCTTTGATTGCGGTGTTAGACTTGACACGAAACGGTCTGACAAACATCTTCTATCAGTAAATAAACAGCTTCTGAGACTAATTCAACATGTCCTCCTCTTAGATGATGTATCTGTTGTCATTACATCAGCAAACAGAGTCTAAAACAACGCCTCTGCACCAGTGAAACAGGCTCATATGTTTACTAATAATAATGGCTTTACAGGAATCGGCTCCTCGCTGGGGTATGGTGGTCCGACATATATTTATGTCCGACATGAAACTGTTACCGCGGCGACGTTCCGGGGAACGTTAGTTCCGCAGACCGGACGAATCACAGATGAGAGGAGAGAGCGGAAGTGGTTATTATTACGATACGATAATACTATAATATTTTATTGTGAGACAGGTCTGAAATTTGTTTTGCATCATAGCAGCTCCATTTGCAACATCACAGAAAGGACAAAGACAAGAAACAAGGATACATACATTTAAACATTACAATCACAGAATATTCAGGGCCCTTCAACGCACATTTAATCTGGGATTAGGCTCCATATTTAGTTTTAGGATTGACCGGTGTACAAAAGAGAGTTCTTCAGTCTAACCTTATTAAATCGTGGAACCCTGAAACTCCGATTTGATGTAACAGTTCATATTCACTGTTCAAAACATGGTTGGGTTCAGAGACGATGGTGTTAGCCAGCCTTAATATGTTATTATTTTAGGTTGATTCATAGAAGTTTTCTACAATCCGAGCAGATTTTCATTTGGTGGAGCAGTTTTGACTTTAAAGTAGTGGAAAAACTCTTGTACCATGTAGTATAACAATACTGTAGAACACTCATCATCACAGAAGTAAAAAAACAAAAAGAAGAATTTGTTTACTCGTCCCAAAAGAGCTGAGGCGGCAGAGAAAGGAAATTCTTTGTTTTGTCTTTTTACAGACAAATTCAATGTGTTATGAATAACAATAGGAACTTTATGAGGGTCAGATGGTGAACCAAATACAATTTCTTCAGTTTTCTTTGTGTTAATCTTAAGAGCATTACTGTCACTCCACTCGACCATTTTGTTCACACCATGTTGGTGCAGCCCAGGGTTGTCCGAGTTACTTAACAGAGATATTATAGCTGCATTGTCAGAATACTTTAGAATGTATTGATTTGGTGTATTTGTACGGCAGTCATTGCAGATGGTTTGTATGTTGCTACGCCGACTTATTATCTGACTGATTAAACGACCTTTGGATTTGCAGACATTTGGACTTAAAGTGGCAATCTCGAAGGATTTCATTTAAATACATGTCTGTTAAAGCTTCAGTAGGCAGAATATTTTTGGCATCATTAGGCAAAAAAATCCATAATAACCTTTCAGCATATTGTAATTCAAGTGTTCTGAGAGAAAACTAAACTTCTGCACCTCCTCATGGCTCTGTTTTCATGCTTTAAAAAATCTACCCTTGACGGGAGACTTTGACCAATCACAGGTCATTTCAGAGAGAGAGAGCGTTCCTATTGGCTGTGCTCCGGCTGGTGGGCGGTGTTTGGTATTTCTTCAACAGATCTCAACATGGCTGCTGGGTCACAACTTTCTCAATTTACAGCTAAACAGTACACTACAAGATGTTTCTGAAAACAAGTGAGAAATAGGCATTACAGTAACAGAATATTGATTCATATTTGATTAGTGCTGCCTAGTTTGACCGTTTGATCGGAGTTCGTGAGTGATTGACAGCTGCTCATTCACGGCAGGCTCCAGATCAGCTCTGATTGGTTGTTTTACTCCGGTCTGTGAAATCTTGCAGATGCCGTTAGGAGCAGCGGAAGACACAGGGGCACATGATTTTTTTTAGATTACCTGTCTCATGCACTACTGTCAGGATACAGTGACCGTTTTATAAAAATAACTTTTTTTTAATCATATTTGCTCCATTTTTTCCCACTGCAGCTTTAAGTTACTATCTATGGCCAAATAAGGTAACACAATGGTGATTGTTCCTATGGCCGTATTGCAATGTTTATATATTTACATTATGATGAAATGGTGTGGTCTATGGTCTGTGGTGACATTCCCGGAAAAAAATCTGCTGTATACACACAAAAAATTTAGCTATGTACACAATACTGAAAACTTGAAGCTCATGTACATAGAAATATAATTTGACTATTCTATTTCTACACTCATGTATCAACAAAAAGACTCTAGACTGTTCAACTTTGAGCACAAGGAGAAAAAGGAAGGAGAAGAGAAAGGATATCGAATGACGGCCTGTATAGGCCCAGAACTCAACATCAACATCTCCAAAACTCAAGTGATGTGTGTAAACTCCACCCCTACAGCACCCATTCTTGTAAATGGGGCACCACTTGAGTTTGTGGAAGAGTTCACATACCTGGGCAGCCTCATCAGTAAAGATAGTGCAGTGCAGAAAGACATTAAAACAAGACTGGGAAAGGCTCAGGGTGCCTTCTCC
>CAKALG010044988.1:0-13995 GCA_916700815.1 Helicolenus hilgendorfi
GCATAAGCCTCCAACAACTGGCAGTTGAGACCGTCCACCGCCGGGTACTTGCACAAAGTGTTTGTGCAGGCGGTTATGTACGGCTCTGGGTCAATGCGGTTGTGACAAGCAGTGAAGGGTGCCTGCCTCATGAGATTACAGCTGTTCCAGCCATGCAGAGAGGAAGAATGAGAGTCAATTACCAGTTTTCTGAACAGTATTTTGTGTGATTAGCTTCCAGAATCATCCCTGCTCATATGCCAGTGTCATGGCACAATAAAGATGTATGATAAAGATGACTTGTTTAGTGTTTTGATGGGTCAGTTCTTACTGTTCAGTTGAGCGGTTGCAGTTGATCGTACTGTCAACGGTGTCGTTGTGCAGAATCTCGCATCTAGGGGGTGACACGTAGCACATTACATTTGAAACCTGTACAACATTAATAAACAGGTAATATCAGTCAGTGCATCAAGTTAAGATGAAATCGTACTCATGGAAAGGAATCTTCTCTGCACTCAGAGTGGTGGTTAGGCTAGAATTGTTGGGGTTGCCACACAAGCCGCTTCCATCTTCAGCAAATCCTGGTTGATGTCATGAGACGATTAAAGACAAATCAATGAACTTTCAACCTAATAAGCACAGCTGTCATTCTTAAATTCAACGCTGAAAAAGGCAAATAGTAATTTATACACATCAAATATTTTGTTTTCTGTACCTGACACATGTGCGGTGGTGCCATCAAAAAAGAGTGTCATGCTGGAGTTAGGAAACTTGGCAGTAATTCCAGTTTGGTTCTTGGAGAACTCCACACCTTGAATCCACTGAGTCGTGGTGTCGAGCTTTATGTATTGGCGAGTAGGGCCATCCTACATCACAGCAGATAGGCAAAGTGAAGGAAACACTTGCTCAAACATCACAAATAAAAAACACACATACATGTGCTTTGCACGTGTGCTTGTTCCCACTCGGACTGTAGATCTTGTGATGTTTATTGATATCTTTATTTTCAAATGATGAAGATGTAACTCTGCACGGTTTGGTACTTGATAATGTTGCTTTCTGAGAATGTCTGAATGCATGGCTGTGTGGAGCTAAATGTTTCGTTTGTGAGGCACAATAAACATTTACTATTCAAAAGTTATGTTATTATTGCTTTAAGGTGGATTGTGGCAGCTTACCCAAAGTCTTCCATCTGATCCCAGAAACAGTATTGAACGAGGCAGCTTTATTTGACAGTGTACCAAAAATGGCACATCTTTACGCCGTCGCTCCGAGAAACCCGCCGTGATCGTCACACCCTCGTTTCTCATCAGGACGTAAGCACACCGATCCGGGATAGAGTGGACTCTCCCGAAGAAATCGATGACAGTGGAGCCGGTCACAGTGCACACGAAAGGGTTTGGAACGCACCTGATGGAGATGGAAAGGAATAGATATCTTTTTATTTCTGAAAGCAAAATCCAAACACCACAAAGACAGGACGTTTCCAAATTCATATCAATCTGAGGATAATGAATCCTTATTTGAAACTTAAAGGGGTACTCCACCAATTTTACACATAAAGGTCAGTTCACTGGTAAAGGGGAGTAGCACTCAACCTGTGAAAACATAAAGTCTATAATTATATAGCTCCAATAACGCTAAGGAAATAAATATCTTGGGCGTTCAAGTTGGGGGTGTCGCAATATACGCCCCACACACAAATGAGCATCATTCATTTAAAAAAAAAAAAAACAAGACGCACAATAAACAAAGTTAAGAATTAATTTCACTGATTACATTATCATCATCCTCATCATCATTATTATTATTATAATCAGGATTTTTAAAATGTTCTATGATATTAGCTATAATATCGTTATCGTGAATTCTAATCGTGTAGTGAAAATCTGATATTGTGACTGTTCAGTTCAGATTTTGATTATTTATTATTATTAATATTATTATTACTATTATTAAAAGACTTTTCTGCCGCAGCGATTTGGATGATTTTTTTGTTTAATTTTCCATCGTGAGTTCGACAATGAATCGGTGGAGTATTCTTTTAAGTTTTATAGACTGAGTCATTAATCAGCTGATCAAAACAAACATAATGGATATATCAATAATGAATATAATCGTTAGTTGCAGCCCTGATCCAAATAATATCAGAACTTTCTTCGTTTTGTGTCACGTTCATAGGCCGTTTGTCTGAATACAAGTCGCTTTCAACCTTTATTCAAACTTTATTCCAAATATAAAGTGAACATATTTACGTGGTGTTGTCCTGGCAAACCTCCGTGGCTCCACATGCACTGACAGTATGGGAGGATGCATGTTTATCACAGACTTCTTTGAGGCAGGTTCCTGGCTTTAACTTCTCAGAAGAGACTTCCAAAGTGACATCTGGGAGGTGATAGGAAATGAGTTTAATATTAAACTTCACCAACTAGTGTGCAGAATTCAACAGAATGAATTAACAGCAATTTTACAATATCAAACATTTGTTTAGAGCAAAGGGTGCCCAAACGTTTCCCTTGGAGGGCCAAAACTGGAACTCAATAGTGGGCCACGGGCAAAAATTAAACACCTATTGTATTGTATTGTTAAGATGCAAAATGGTACCAGGATCCCAAGTTCCTTTAATTAAATATGTTTTAGATAGTTAGCCCCTTAAAACCCACCTGCTGAATACAATTGGGGTCATTTATGCAATTTATGCATTTCCAAAACTGTGTAGGGACCCCAGTATGTAGAAATATTAAAATACACCATTTTTAGAATAGGCAAAAATAACACATGTATACTGCATTCAAGGAACTGCATGTTGTCCCCAAAACTGCATAGGATTATTATAAAGTGGGCATGTCTGTAAAGGGGAGACTCGTGGGTACCAAGAGAACCCATTTTCAGTCACATATCTTGAGGTCAGAGGTCAAGGGACCCCTTTGAAAATGGCCATGCCAGTTTTTCCCCACCAAAATATAGCCCAACTTTAGAGTGTTAGCCTCCTTCCTGACAAGCTAATATGACATGATATGGTATTAATGGAGTCCTTAGGTTTTCTAGTTTCATATGATGCCACTATCTTCTAGCCATAAACCCGAGCCTGGTACGGCCTCCAAAAAGACAGTAAAGTCGGTTGGGTCTTTTTAATAAAAAAAATAATTTGTTAACATCTGGCGGGCCAAATCAAACCCGATGGGGCCAAATCAAACCCGATGGGGCCAAATCAAACCCGATGGGGCCAAATCAAACCCGATGGGCCAAATCAAACCCGATGGGGGTTTGATTTGGCCCGACTTTGGACAGCTCTGGTTTAGAGGATCCCTGAAGAGCCCCAGTCTCTTCTTTGGGGACCACCGGATTTGCCTACCTGAGAATCTGCATCCACTCAAGTCATGGAAAATGGTTTTTCCGCTCAGTTTAGCTGCAGAAATTGTCCATGTTCCCACAGTTGAGTTATCGACCATTGCACTCAATGTCTAGAAAAAGGATTAGACAAAAATCAAGGTTAATATTGAGTGAACAGTGTATGGACGTGAATCCCCCTTTTTATATATATTTATCCAATGTCAGGATGTCGTCCATTAATTAATTAATATTGTATATCCTTCTCGCTCGTATGGATGTGGTTTCAGGGCATTGCTGTGAAAGAGCTTACTACTCAAGTCAATTTCCCCTGAATAAACAATGATTGATGATGAATTCCTGATAACGGACGCCTCGTTGGGCATTATCCCTTACATATATTATAAATGAGTAACTGTTTCAAACAAAATTCCTTATTGCTAATCATTTCTCAGGATGCCCCAGTTTGTACCTCTCATATACAGTATTATATTTGATTCAGGTCGCAGAGAGGAGCATTTTCCAAAATATCACAAAAAATCACAAATGGTTTCTTTGTCCCGCTGCAGATGTAATTCTTTAAATCAAGATGGTTGGAAGAGACTTTGAGGATTCTTGTTAAACGACCTTCTGGCTCACCGACTCAACTGTAATGGTACATGTAATGGAGAGGAATAAGTGGCTCTACGCTCAGGGACGAGATGCTTCTGAAACTTCTGAAATCACAGCCTGAGGTCAGGATCAAGTTAACTTGCCATACAGCAGGTTTGCTTTGCCACAGTAAACAGACTCAGGCTCATCTCTGATACCAAAGTTACATCTTACATATACTTACAAAATTAGGGGCATTCCCCAAACTGCCAGAAGAAATTGTTTGTGGCCCAAAGTTGTACAACTTAAATAGCATCTGAAAGCATAAACAGATGAGGGACAGTGAATATTAGGAAATGGCTTCCAAAATATTTTAGAAATAAAACTTTGATTTGAAGTTCCCTTTGCACAACAACGTCTTTGAAATGATTTGTACAAAAGGCTGAACAGTCAATCAATGTAAGAACACGGAACTGATGATGACTCACAAGGGTTCCAAGTGGTCCGTTGGTCTTCAGACTAATATGGCATGACGAATTGGACACCAGGTTTGGCTTCACCATTTTAATCAAATTTGATTGGTTTCGATCGGTACTTTGTAACTCCCAACCAACTGTGGTTGCATTGACGTTATCACCCACGGAAAGACAGTCTTGTGCGTTTTCAGCTACGTCATTTTTGAAACAAACTGAAAGAACTGAATCTTGGATCGACAGCTGCAAAAACAGAGAGGCACCATTCATGAAGCGACAACAATATTATCAAGTAGTCATCAAGTATAATATTATCAATATTTAAAGACAGGCTTTGACTCAAAAACAGCATCATTTCATCTCATAAAACTGTAATTTATTGCACCATTTTAAACTATAAGTTTTACTTTATTACTCCAAAATAAAATTATTTCAAGTCAATAATGATATCAATATATTTTTCTCATTTTGGTGCAACACTTTTTAGTCCAACAAGTCCTGAGCAGTTTTGCATTCAAGAGAAGGAATTGAAGTTGAACAGAGGACTGGGGGTGGGTAACATTTTTTTTAGTTACTAGTTACTTTTGCAAACTCAGATTAATAATCACAATATAATCAAAAAGTAAATGATGATGTAATATTGTAGGTTAAGATAAGTTGAAACATTTCTGATCCTCTTCGACAAATTCCCAAGATACCTTGTTGCATATAAAGTAATTAAAATAACTATAAGTGATCAACACATTAATGCATCAAAAATTATAATCCAATAATATCAGATGTATTATTCTGAAATGGGCCATTCTGCATCATGAGTACTTTTACTTTGGATACTTTAAGTATGTTTTGATGCTAATATGTTTGTATTTCAGTAGAATTGTCATCTAGCTCTCAGCAAGAAAAGCAAATGTAATCTGTATGCGATATCTTCGCTAACAGACAGCAGTCAAACGGTCTGTCTGTCTGTCAGATAATAACAGCAGAGGGAAAGACAAGATGTTTCTCAAACATGATTTAATTTTACTTACATCCAGCATTGAGTATGTGCGTCCATAGTAGGTGATGGGACACAAGCTGATGTTCACCTGTCCAGCACCAGTAATTAATTGCATAACAGACAGATTGAGGTCAACCTGGCTGGCAGCAACTACAGCGTGGATTTGAGGGAAAAGAAATCGCATACATGAATCTATCAACATCAGCTATATACTGTTCATTCCCTCTGAATTCAAAGTCCCATATTGTGCTTATTTTTAGGTACATGTATTTTATATTTCTACTAGAACATGTTTACATGCTGTAATGATTAAAAAACCTGGTAAGTTCTTCATATAGTCTGCCTGAATATACCTGTATTTACCCTCTTTCTGAAACGCTCCGTTTTAGTGCATTTCAACGGTACTGCAATGGAATTGCGTCGCTAGGCAACAGTCTGGGTTCATGTTTACTTCCTGTCAGCTGATGTCATTGACATACACTGCAGCAAGAAATAAACCGGGACACATTAAGAATGTTTTCGTGTAAAACTGTGAAATGGTCTAAATATTGTATATTTGTGACATCACAAATGGACATAAATCCTGACAAATTGTTTCAAAGGCTCAATTTCTGAATACGGGCTGTGAGTATTTCTCCCTATATTGAGCGTTTTGATACTTTAACAGTATTTATATAGCACTTAAACCTGCTTTATAATAAATATAAGTAACTTATAATAAATATAACTTATTACAATATGGGACCTTTAAAATGACATTCATCAATGCAATGAATTCTGAGTGTAAAATAATTTATTTATTATTCTTTTATTTTGATTTCATGGATGAGCACGTTTTAAAAGTGTTCATCATTCATGAAATGTTTCTATTGGAAATTTGCACAACGTCAAATCTGGGTTAAAAGATAGTAAAAAGAAGTAAATAAATAAATAAATAAATCTGCCATTACTGCGCACGTAATGTATACAAAGAGGATTTTACTTTTAAATTGATTTCATCAAATGCCTTTAAAATAAAGGTTATATTCTTAATCACTGAAAACTGTTCAATGGCTGCTTACCTGCCAGCAGGAGGAGCAATGCACCTGGCTTCATGATGGAGCCCCGGCAGTAAACTGTCAGAGAGCTGTGAGACAGAAAACACCTTGTTTAATCTCTTCATTCACACTAAATTCCATACCATACCAATATATACATACATACATTATAAGGGATTCATGATTTCATTATTTGAATGCCTTTCTTGCATGCTGCATAGGGTTATCAAAAGGTTACATACTGAATCTAAAATTCATTAAATGGACCCTGATGCAAAGTAGTGTTGGAAATAAATTATTATTCAGTGTTACTTTTAACATCCAATGAAAACATTTTGCATCTGTGTGTCAAACTTAAAGGCAATGATGTAACTGAAAAGTGGTGGATGTCATACGGAACTTTAGTTCTAAAATATAACCAGAATAAATCATCAAGTGAAGAGAATTGAAACTAAATAAACCAGAACATGAAAGCAGTGTAAATAATAAGCCTACACAGGCAGAAACGTTTTAAATGTGGCACAGACCTTTGGTGCAGAATAAAGAATTGAAAGATCAGAAATAAGCTGTGGAGGGCTTTGAAAGTAACCAAAGGAATCTTAAATGATAAAAAATGAATATCTCCAAATCATTTTAATAAGCAGTGCAGTCCTTTTCTTTGTTTTCCTGAAGTCACTGCATACTCAAAATGAATTTTCTTGTCCATATACTGAGTAACCACGATGCATCTTGATCATTTAAAGCAGCAGTCATCCTAGTTAGTGCATAAGCATCGTAGCCAGGCGGAGAGAGGGAGAGTGTGCAGCGTTGTCTTACCGTCTGGAGGTCGGATGGAGCAGCAGGGAGATGTAGCTCTGCAGATGGAGGTCGGTGATGAACTCCTCTGGGATGTTTTAGCTCTCGGGGCTGATGTGTCTGCTCTGTGTCTCTCTCTGTCTCCTTTTAATATAGGTCCTGTTCGTCACGCCCCTGAATACTTATGTAAGTTTTTACATTCTTGAAGCATTTTGACTCCCCAAACTGGCATTGTGTGACCTTAAGCACTCCACTGAGTAACCGCACCTTTCTTAGTAATTACAAAAGAATGCACTATGTGAATTTCACACACTTTGAGAAGTTTAACTTCTTTCAGCAACTTTCTGATGATTCTTTATGATGAATGTGTTTTTACATTATTTATTGGAAAATAAATCCATATCCATATATCTACTAACCCCCTGAAACCCGCGATCCCGACTGATATTACTGTCTTTCAGAGGCTGTAGCAGGTTGAAGGTATAGATATCACATGAAACTAGAAAACCTAAAGAATTCATTGGCACCAACCATGTCATCATTGTCAGGAAGGAGGTTAAATAACGCTCCAAAGTTACGCTAAATTTTCGCAAGGAACAACTGGCATGGCCATTTTCAAAGGGGTCCCTTGACCTCTGACCTCTAGAATGAAAATGGGTTCTCTGGGTACCCACGAGTCTCCCCTTTACAGACATGCCCACTTTATGATCATCACATGCAGTTTGGGGCAAAAAAAACATACCGTCTTTTGAATGTAGTCTAAATATGTCATACCACTGTAAAGCTGAGACTCTTGTGGATCCAGTGAGCCCAACTGTATTCATGTGTGATGATGTTAGTCCCCAAAGTAGACATTTCATTGTAATGAGCTTCTTTTTTGAAACGTGACCTCACTGTTTAAAATGACCTCTAGGATAATCACAGCCTCATGACACTATAAACCTGTGTTACTTACTGGTTTTGATGCTTTAGCGCATTATTCACTCTACAGTTAATGTTGAACCCATGAAGTCAGAAAGATTAGGGACATGGTTTGATTTGAGTAAAACCTGATTTCTATTGACGATTGTCAGCAAAGCCCAGATTTTTTTGATAGTTTCTAAAGATTGTCTTTCTAGATATTTCTGTGGTGTGAGGTATGAAGAGTGTTTTTTACATCCTCCGATCGGCTCAGAAGTCCATCCTGGCCGCACCGATTTAAAATCGTAAATATTAACATGTTAATAACAAAGGAAGTCAGAGGGGCCGTCACATTGAGCAGGTACCTCGGGTACCTCAGCATTCTGTCCTAATGACACTTTTAACCTGAGAGCTTCAGGTGCTTATAAACCAGTTTGTGACAAAAGACACATTCCTTCCAAAAAGCTTGTTTGTTTCACTAATGATTCTTTCATCTCCTAATCCTAATAAATCATTCCTAAAAGCATATCAATATGACATTTGATCTCCCGTTACATTCATGGAGTCAAAACTGCAGCTACAAACTAATCAAATGTTACTGAGCGATCTAATCGACAATGGAAAATGAAGCTGTAAAGACAAACCTGTGTTATTTACTGGTTTTGACGCTTTAGGGAATATTAGCAAGTTACTCAGCATTCTGTCCTAATGACACTTTTAACCTGCTTATAAACCAGTTTGTGACAAAAGACACATTCCTTCCAAAAAGCTTGTACGCAAATCAGAAGGTTGTTTTCAGAACATTCTTTGATTTGTGATCATTTTGATATAACATTAAAACTAGTTCTATCATCATCATACAAATGCACATGCTGTATGTTTTCTTTATAAGATACAATATGTAAAAATGACCCCAAAAAAGAAGCTCCTCATTCTAAATCTAAATTTTGCGTCAAGATTAAGCAGTTATTGTTTTTAATTACATGAACAAGAACGAAAGCTGCACATCTGAGCTCCCTTATCAATGAGTATCGCTGTACATTTTGCACTTTATTAGCTGACAGAAAGGTTTTATTAGCTTTTGGTTCCTTTAATTTCTGATATTTTTTAAGGGTTTGTAAATTGTGAATGTGCTGCTGTAACATAGGACAGTGAGAGGGGAAAAGGTGAACTCCTTCCAGATTTATTGTTCATGATGACGGCCTAGACACATCTGTTTTAAAGAAATTCATGTTTTTAAATCTTGAAAAGCCCTCTTTCATTCCCAATATTTAAGTATTTATGGATTTTCTGATCGTTTCACTAATGATTCTTTCATCTCCTAATCCTAATAAATCATTCCTAAAAGCATATCAATATGATATTTGATCTCCCGTTACATTCATGGAGTCAAAACTGCAGCTACAAACTAATCAAATGTTACTGAGCGATCTAATCGACAATGGAAAATGAAGCTGTAAAGACAAACCTGTGTTATTTACTGGTTTTGACGCTTTAGGGAATATTAGCAAGTTACTCAGCATTCTGTCCTAATGACACTTTTAACCTGCTTATAAACCAGTTTGTGACAAAAGACACATTCCTTCCAAAAAGCTTGTACGCAAATCAGAAGGTTGTTTTCAGAACATTCTTTGATTTGTGATCATTTTGATATAACATTAAAACTAGTTCTATCATCATCATACAAATGCACATGCTGTATGTTTTCTTTATAAGATACAATATATAAAAATGACCCCAAAAAAGAAGCAAACAAACTATAATCTAATGCTTTAACTCCTTTGTGTGCTGTGTTTGGGTCCAGTGTGACTAAACGGGCATCTGATGGATCCTATTTGTAACATATTTCAAAGTGTGTATTGAGTATATTAAAGGATTCATGTAATGTAAATGTTATGTAATATAAATATATTAGTTGTCTATTACTAGTATATTTTAAATATGCTCAAAGTGCAATGCTATTGCAGTACTCATAAAATGTATTTTAATTTCACTGCAAGTACATGTAGAGCATGTATGAAATGCATGTGCTGTAGTAGTTTGTAGTGTACCCAAGTATACTTAAAATAGTCCTATTTTTAAAGTAAAGTACACTAAACACAAGTTGAGCTTTTGTACTTTTGTACAACTAAAGCATATTCTAATTATTAGTCTGTGTGCTGTTACAGTTTAGTGCACTGTAGCATAATAACCTTTAGTATACTTTAGATAGAAATAGATACTTTATTGATCCCAAAGGAAATGTAGGCATCCAGTATAGCTTAGAAAACAAATCCCAACACCAATACACCTTAAAAAGAGATCAAATCAAATAGAATAAAGTAAAATGAAATAAAAAATAAGTACAGCAGTGAAGTGACAGTGTGCCAGTGCAATAGTGCAAGAGTACTGAATATAGTAGTGTATATTATAGTGTATGATACAGTAGTGTGATGTATAGTGTTATAGTAGTATAGCTGTATAACATGATAATACAAGAAGATGTAAGAAATGCTATGAGAAGATATAATAAGAAGATATAATAATAATAATATTATAGGTGTAGTATAGGTTAATACAACAATAATAATAATAGTAGTAATACTAATGATGGTACTATATATATATATTATGAATGAAAGATACAGTTTCCAGCAGTCAAGTACTCAGGTGAGTATGTAAACAATATAAACTACACAAACAGTAACAAATGGAGACTGCTTTAGACTACTCTTTTTTTTTACACTAGAGGAGAGATCTAGACAAAATACAGCAACGGGTTTTAATCAACAAGCTTTCCATCTGAACAGACAACAACTGAAGGTGTGCTGCTTTTTCTTGAATCAAACTAAAAACACACTTTGTCAAACCTGAGGTCAACCACTAGAGGGTGACATACGCGAGCACGCACACACGTACACACACACACGTTTTCATTTCACTATAATGCATCTGTCTAAAAAGGTTCATCAGCATATTATTGTTTCAACTCCAGACAGGTTCTTCTTATCTATATCCACTGGTGGAAGAAGCACTCAGGTCTTTCACTTAAGTTAAAGTAGTCTACAATGTTTTACTACAAACTTCTTCTACTTCTTCGGCCTCAAAACTTGCTAAACTTACTCAAAGGCACCACCTAGTGGTGGAAGCCATGCAGCACATTCACAAACATCAATATTGCACAAAGTACTAAATTATGAACATTGCAGCATTATATTATGACTTTTTCTCTCCTAAACTTCAGACTTCCTTCTCATAATATGAATTTTTTTCTCGTAAACTTCTGACTTTATTGTCATGATATCACAACTTGTTTTCTTGTAAACTTCAGACTTTATTCTCATAATATTACGACTTTTTTTCTCGTAAACTTCTGACTTTATTCTCATGTTACGACTTTTTTTCTCGTAAACTATGACTTTTTTTCTCGTAAACTTATGGCTCTTTTCTCATAATATTACTACTTTTTTTCTCGTAAACCTCAGACTTTATTCTCGTAATATTACAACTTTTTTTCCCATAAACTTTTGACTTTATTCTCGTAATATTAGGACTTGTTTTCTCGTAAACTTCTGTCTTTATTCTCATGTTACGACTTTTTTTCTCGAAAATCTTTGACTTTATTCTCGTAATATTACGACTTTTTCTTTCGTAAACTTCTGTCTTTATTCTCATATTACTACTTTTATTCTGGTAAACGTATTTTTTTTTCTCATAAACTTCTGTCTTTATTCTCATAATATTACTACTTTTTTTCTCGTAAACTTATGTTTTTTTCTCGTAAATGTCTGACTTTATTCTCGTAATATTACGACTTTTGTTTTTCGTAAACTTCTGACTTTATTCTCGTAATATTACGACTTTTGTTTTTCGTAAACTTCTGACTTTATTCTCATAATATTACGACTTTTTCTTTCGTAAACTTCTGTCTTTATTCTCATATTACTACTTTTATTCTGGTAAACGTATTTTTTTCTCTCGTAAACTTCTGACTTTATTCTCGTAATATTACGACTTTTTTCTCGTAAACGTCTTTCTTTATTCTCATAATATTACTACTTTTTTTCTCGTAAACTTATTGTTTTTTTCTCGTAAACTTCTGACTTTATTCTCGTAATATTACGACTTTTGTTTTTCATAAACTTCTGAATTTATTCTCGTAATATTACAACTTTTTTCCTCGTAAACTTCTGTCTTTATTCTCGTAAATGTCTGACTTTATTCTCGTAATATTACGACTTTTGTTTTTCGTAAACTTCTGACTTTATTCTCGTAATATTACGACTTTTTTTCTCGTAAACTTATTGTTTTTTTCTCGTAAACTTCTGACTTTATTCTCATAATGTTACGACTTTTTTTCTCGTAAACTTCTGACTTTATTGTCATGATATCACAACTTGTTTTCTTGTAAACTTCAGACTTTATTCTCATAATATTACGACTTTTTTTCTTGTAAACTTCTGACTTTATTCCCATAATATTAAGACTTTTTTTCTCGTAAACTACTGACTTTTTTTCTCGTAAACGTATGTCTCTTTTCTCATAATATTACTACTTTTTTTCTCGTAAACCTATGACTTTTTTTCTCGTAAACTTATGACTTTATTCTCATAATGTTACGACTTTTTTCTCGTAAACTTATGTTTTTTTTCTCGTAAATGTCTGACTTTATTCTCGTAATATTACGACTTGTTTTCTCGTAAACTTCTGTCTTTATTCTCATGTTACGACTTTTTTTCTCGAAAATCTTTGACTTTATTCTCGTAATATTACGACTTTTTCTCTCGTAAACTTCTGTCTTTATTCTCATATTACTACTTTTATTCTGGTAAACGTATTTTTTTTCTCGTAAACTTCTGATTTTATCCTCGTAATATTACGACTTTTTTCTCGTAAACCTCTGTCTTTATTCTCATAATATTACTACTTTTTTTCTCGTAAACTTATTGTTTTTTTCTCGTAAACTTCTGACTTTATTCTCGTAATATTACAACTTTTTTTCTCGTAAACTTCTGTCTTTATTCTCATAATGTTACGACTTTTTTCTCGTAAACTTCTGTCTTTATTCTCATAATGTTACGACTTTTTTCTCGTAAACCTCTGTCTTTATTCTCATAATATTACTACTTTTTTTCTCGTAAACCTGACTTTTTTTCTCGTAAACTTATGACTTTATTCTCATAATATTCCGACTTTTTTCTTGTAAACCTCAGACTTTATTCTCGTAATATTACAACTTTTTTTCCCATAAACTTTTGACTTTATTCTCGTAATATTACGACTTGTTTTCTCGTAAACTTCTGTCTTTATTCTCATGTTACAACTTTTTTTCTCGAAAATCTTTGACTTTATTCTCGTAATATTACGACTTTTTCTCTCGTAAACTTCTGTCTTTATTCTCATATTACTACTTTTATTCTGGTAAACGTATTTTTTTTTCTCGTAAACTTCTGACTTTATTCTCGTAATATTACGACTTTTTTCTCGTAAACTTCTTTCTTTATTCTCATAATATTACTACTTTTTTTCTCGTAAACTTCTGTCTTTATTCTCATGTTACGACTTTTTTCTCGTAAACTTATGTTTTTTTCTCGTAAATGTCTGACTTTATTCTCGTAATATTACGACTTTTGTTTTTCGTAAACTTCTGACTTTATTCTCATAATATTACTACTTTTTTTCTCGTAAACTTATAGTTTTTTTCTCGTAAACTTCTGTCTTTATTCTCATATTACTACTTTTATTCTGGTAAACGTATTTTTTTTTCTCGTAAATGTCTGACTTTATTCTCGTAATATTACGACTTTTTTTCTCGTAAACTTCTGTCTTTATTCTCATAATATTACTACTTCTTTTTCTCGTAAATGTATTGTTTTTTTCTCGTAAACTTCTGACTTTATTCTCGTAATATTAC
>CAKALG010044991.1:0-15681 GCA_916700815.1 Helicolenus hilgendorfi
ATATTGATTCTATGATCAACGATCCAATACCATCAATGCAAAGTGAAAACATTGATATGTATCGGCATCTTTATGATAAGCATTTATTTTGAAAATCCCACGGCACGTCTGTGTCACCATTTCCGTCCAACCGCACCTCCTTCCTAAACATTCAAACAGTGCTTAAGCATGAGAAATGTGTCACTTTATAGTGAAGAACAGGTCTATTTTTTATCCCTTTTTATTAAAAATAATTAATTGTCTTTCATATATATGTGTTACAGCCTTTCAAACACACAAATACCCTAGAGAGACCAAATCATTTGAAAGGACTCCATGAGACCGGTTATGTGAAAATAAACAATCAATTAATTATCAGTCAGGAAAAAATAACTGTTAAAATGCAACTAAGCCAACAAAGGCTTGGAGATCCCGGTTAAATGAACAAAAGAAGGGGAAGTCGCTGGGCCAGCCATGCAATGGGCCGTCGCACCCAGCTCATCCCCCTAAATTCAAAAGTAGTTAACTTAAACAAAAGCACGGAAAACTAAACTACCAAGAAGGATCTCCAGCCCAAAAACAAAGTAACAAACTAAATGCTGGGAAAAAACATCTAAGATAGAGAAAAAAGGAAACAATGGAGAAGGAAGTCTCCCAAGCAGTGCTGCCGGCTGGCAGGCCTCAGTGCCAGTGATTGTGTGCCCTTGCGCACCATTTTCCCGCCCTTTTCTTCCCCCTTAATCAGCGCCCTGTTTCAGGTGCGCTCTTCTTGGGAAAAAAAAGGCCAAAAGGGAGGAGAGAGAGTGGATCAACAAAACACGCCCACAATACAATGTGTTCTGCAGCACATGCAGGCGCACATGTACTGGAAGAGCCCAGTAATAAATTGTTGAATCATATTTTAGTTGTTTTTTGTGAGGTGATATAAATGTAACAGATTGTGTTATATGGGCATATATATCGTCTCATATCAATTCCACGCCCCTGAATTGAATCAAATCAAAATTGTTTCGTGGCAGACTTTGTGATATCAGAAAATATCATATTGTATCGATATAATATCGTATAGTGTTAAAACTTGTGATTTAGACCCCTAAAATAAACAAGAAAATATTCATATTTAAGAAGCTGGAATCGAAGATTTTTCTTCTTAAATAAAAAAATACTCAAACCGATTAATCGATTATCAAAATAGTTGGCAACTACTTTCATTTATTTATTTCTTTTATTTTTCTTTCTTTTATTCAAGCACCAAGTAGAATTCCATCAAACCGTTATACTGCAACTGTATTATATGTTATATTATATATCACATGAACAATTACAGCTGCCCTGGCCCACATACACTATTGTTTAGGTCAGCCTTGATGTCATTATTCTTTGTGAAAAATACCTAAGGGAGTGTCTATATAAAGGCCTTCTGCTGGGTGAAAGCCTGACCCTCTGGTTAATAAAAAGCCCACAAGCTATATGTTACGACTGTTTCATAATACTGTTAAATGATTGGAAACCGCACAGGGCCACATGGCATCTTTCAAACTTCAGGCAAAAAAAAAAGAACATACTAAACTGGGTTATAGTATCGCATGGTCAATTTGAAATCCCTCCAGGGGGATTTGTGCATGAATTCAGTTGTTTGTTCTCATTAGCCTGAGCAACTCTGTGGCCCATTTATGAACTAATACACACAAAGTCATACATGACTGGCAAAGTGTGAGGACTTTATGCCATTGATGCTGTGAAAGTAAACGGACATGAAGCATTTATGTTTATCAATCATTCATGGATTTTGTTATTTTGTATTCATTTGCAAATCCATGTAGCACATCCTTTGGGAAGAATCCTCGCGTTCTCAACTTTATTATGGTTCTTGTGTTAATTATTTCTGTGTGTGTGTGTGTGTGTGTGTGTGGCATTACTCTGTCTGTCAACATTAGGAGTAGGATGTAAAGGTTGTCAGAAGAATGTCAGGAAGAGGGCGTAAGTATCACCTATATTTTAGATAAAAAGGCAAGCACTGTATTTAATGTATCACAAGCTACAGGACATAATGTAGAGCTTGTTGCACATTACATATCTTGCATAAGCAGCACAGGGGCTGGCTAATACGATACGATACAACTTTGTCAGTTTGCACTGAAATTCATTTAGCATCCTTCAGCAGTTCCGTTCAAGACATGCACATACAGGTCAAACATACATTTATAAATATGACACTTTGGTAGATGTACAGAACACATTCAAATAGTTATAACAATTAGAACTGTCACATTTTACACAGCTTTGTTGAATACTCAATTCTGATTGGTCAATCACGGTGTTCTACAGTCTCTTATTTCTTTATAACAGACCGTTGCTATGTATAACAGACCGTTCCTATGGGCGCAGTTCTGATCTTGGACTCTGGCAGGCCGTTTTTGTGTCAAATTATTGATTTCTTAAGTGAGTAGCCGTGTAATAAATGGGATAATGTAAAGCTAGCAGGTCATTGTTGTGATATAAACCCCCTCAGGGCGATGCAAGACCGCTCTGCGTCGGTGTGCGGCCATCGCCCTGTTGGGGTTTATTTCACAACAATGACTGGCTCGCTGTACATTATCCCTTACATTTTGGATTCAGATTTTATTTAGCAGCACACGGTTTTTGGTTCAGCAACAGGATAGACTGATGTATGAAATCAGGCAGAAGTTTGTATTCTCCATTTAAAAAAATGCGATGAGTTAGAAGAAACACTGTTAGCAAGTCTGAGTATGCTCTTGTTGTGAAGCATGTGTTTTCTTTGTCCTTGGAGTGCTATAAAAATGTACTGTACACAACTTTCTGTTGAGACACCCCTTACTGACTCTTGGGATGTGGTTTGCGGTCTCTCCTATTGTAATTACAATAGAATTGTCTTACTTACACTTAACATAATTTACAAAACACTGATGGATTTAGCGTGCTTACAGGTAATGTCCATGACAACGCATAACCCAAACCTCTGTAACAATGAAATTCATCCGAACAGAATAATGACACCTACTCAAATTGCCTGCGTCTCAGATGAAATTGTATGAGGTGAAGACATTAAAATTTGTCCTCTACGGTTTGTGCACAATTTTTTTTCAAACAGTAAGTGGATTCATTTTCTATGTGTTTTTTAAAAATATAAATTTAGGGTTAAAATCCCTCTTCAGGTGTAAGTTAATTAGACTGGCATAAATGAGCTCTATGATCCTTCTGTTGCTGGTGTCTCAATCATGCTAATGTTAATGTTGGGAGCTACAATGCATTCTCATTTGAGCTCATCATAAGAAAATTTGAATGTCACAGAGAAATAAAAGGAAGAAAAAAACAAGAGAAAGCAAAAATATCTCAAATTGTCTTCGCAGGTGTTCCGAATATTTGCATGTATACACAGTTTCTGGCAGCGAGCTTATTACCTCTCACTTCCATCTCTCATTTCCTTTCCCTTGTTTTACTCAGATACTGTGTAATGACTTAACAGCAGTTAGGTCCAGATCATTGCTCCACATATCGAAACTCTGGATTCAAACTGGGATTTATAAAGCAAATACACAATATTTACTGTGGATTTGCGATACAGGCCTTTTTTCTTGCATTGTTATGTATTGAATGCACATTTATTTTGAGCCATCTCAGTGGTATAAAGGGGAGGGAGTTCATTGAATTACTTGACTGACTCAAAAACAGTCTAATTTCACCCCTGACTTCATGCAGTATTGAGCCTTTAGTTAAATGACATCTTTGTCTTTCATTGCACGTAAGAATTATGTTATTGGAGTTTTAAAAAGAGACACCCCGTCTCCTAGAAATTATACGAGATAGTTTTTGACATATGTAATTATTGCTGGTTAGATTATGTTCAATGGCAAAACATTTTCAATGGGATAACAACACTGAAGGAAGTGTTTTTGCATCTTGCCAGGTATGTTAATTGCCAGCATTTCCAGAAAAAAACATGATCAGCGCATTACATTTATTTCAGATTGTAGTAGTAGGGACAGGGTTGACCTGGGAAATCTATAATCAGCTGCTACAAAACTGGCTTTGATTTGTTTTACATTTTGACAAATGCTTATTTTAAATGAAAAGCTCTGGGAGGACTGCATTCAATTAAATAAACAGGACAAGAGACAAAGAGCAAAAAATAAATAAATAAAATGACATCAGGTGAAAGGAAATCATTAGATTTATCGGAGATGGTTTCTATTTATCTAAGTGGATCCAAAAATTAAAGTGGGAAGAAAAAGAACAAAAAACATTATCTAACCATGATAGACAAACATTTGATTACCATCAAAAAGGCTTGAGTGAGAACATATGTGTGTGTGTGTTTGTAGCTGGGTTACCCCAGATACCAAAATAACCCGTTGTGCAAAACAGTTGGTTGATGTAGACTCAATGTTATTTCAAGGACCTCCCCAAAGAGAATTGTGCAAAATGGGAGAAAAGTCCTTCATGCTTCATTCTGGAAGATAAAACAAATTACATTTATTTGGAAGACCTTGACCGCAAACTGCAACTGCTCTGCAGTTTTCAATGTTCAGATTTGGGGTTTTTTGCCGCAGTTTGGTATTTTCTCTTCTCTTGGTTTAATCTGAAGTGACATTGATCCTGCTCAATATGCATGCATTAGCAACAGATAGATGATTTTCAAAATTAAGAATTACGCACAAAGAGGCTTTTCATTTGAGTGGCATCAAAATAATTTCTACACATGCCAGTTGCATATTGAGCATTTTTGCTGAAAGGCACCTTCATACTGGCATACGTGAACTTTGCTAATAGAGCTTCTGATGATGAAGAGGAGAGCTGGAGAGTCCAAATGAGAATGGGGGGAGAAAAGATGGAGAGGCTTGTGTCTTTTAGTAATCCACCCACCGTGGAGACAAACAGGGAACGAAAAGCGAGATCAAGACAAGAGAAGAGAGTGTAATGATGTAGTTAATAGCTGCTGGTTGTGAACGCTTCACGAAATTGCCACCAACAGTTTTTTTTCAACAACATCAAACACACACTAGACCATTAATTTGTGAAATCCTATTAAACCAGCCGAGAGGTCCTATAAACAAGACAGCGTACTGTTTCATGTTCATTTTGCCTTCCTTGCCTTTGATGCTACTAAGCGTTACTCAAGTACGCATTTCAAACACTCGATAACTACCTAGGACTGTGACCATTGCCACATATATTCTACAACTCCTGTAGAGGATGAGGATGAATTGCATTGGGGATGCAAAATGGTGAAAAAGAACTGAGGCCTACGCTGAGGGGTGGAAGTATAGATTCCAGCTTAGTGGACATCTCATTCAGTTACAGAATAGCTGTCAAATTAACTTCATATGGACAGTTTAACTACATGGATCTGACTGACTACACGTGTTGTTATTTTTCTGCTTAAGTATCAAAGATAAACTCTAATTTTACTGTCTGTTCTAAAATAATAATCAACAGATGGACTAAAGAGAAGACTAAAGTCACTAATTATTACTCATTATTCACAAAACTCCCCTGGTTGCCTGGCAACCTCACGATGACAAGAGCCACAAATTCCCTGCTACCAGCCAATAAATAGTACAGATCTTAACCTTCAATAAAACCACAAATTGTCTTTTTTACACTTAGATTTTAATACAAATGAGAATATTGCACATTAATTAGTGAGCCATTGAGGTGCTGCTATATTTTTGTTTAACCTTTGGACAAAGCCATCGGTGGATTGATGGGTCAAACATCTCAAGACTTTTGCCCAGGATACCTCTTTTCGTGTCCCGTAACTGGTCTCAACATGGCTTCTGGGTAAAACTTTCTCATGTTACAGCTAAACAGTACACTACAAGATGTTTCTGAAAACATTTGAGCTGAGAAATAGGCATTACGTTAACAGAATATTGATTCACATTTGAGTATTGGTACCTAATTTGACCATTTGATCTGAATACGCAAGTTATTGACAGCTGCTCAGCGACGGCAGGCTCCAGCACTGCTTGGTTGTTTTTTCTCCGGTCTGTGAAATCTTGCAGATGCCATTAGGAGCACCGGAGGACACAGATGCACCTGATTTTTTTTTACAGATAGCCTGTCTCATGCACTACTGTCAGGATACATGGACCGTTTTATAAAGATAACTTTTTTTAATTATTTGCTCCATTTCTACCCACTGCAGCTTTAAGTCACATAAACCCAACCAAGTAGCTACTTTTGTTGCCTAAACCTGAGGTTAACGTTACGTTTCACTTTCACAACGGTGCAGTGTGGCCCATTTGAAACATTAGAATGGTAGTGATAACCACTGATAATGGCCATTCAATCGGCTGATAACATTAAAAATGGGCGTAGCACCCAAAAACGTCTTTCGGAGGAGGTCGGGTTGAATGGCATGCAGCCACTCTTAGCACACACACAAGCGTGTCAGGAAAACATATTTGTTGGCCATTTTGATGACCCTCATTTGAACTGTATTCACCAGAACAAAACAACCAATTGCTGTCATTTGTTTCTAGTGAGGACAATCGCATTTACTCATTTGTTTAAAAGCTAATTATAGATGTGAAAATACAAATACAAGTCTGTGTTTTTACAGTACCAAGCATACTGTTACAGTAGTTCAGAGAGAGCACTGAACTAGCTTACTGGCATCAGTTGCTTCATCCTTTACCATGACTGGCTCATTAATCAGCTGCTTGGCTACCAGATGACTAGTAACATCCAATCATAATTGTACACGGATACACGGTGGCCTTAATAACCTGACACTTCTTACTAATTACTCTGCTGATACACTCATGACAACACTGTTTGCTGCTGCAGCCACCTCTACTACCTCAACCTCCTCCTCATACATTATGATTTTGGTATTGTCGATGTCACGTCAGCCCGTTCGCATGAAAAGGCGTATAAATGCCACGATAATGTTCAAGGT
Organism: Helicolenus hilgendorfi; assembly: GCA_916700815.1. NCBI lineage: Eukaryota > Metazoa > Chordata > Actinopteri > Perciformes > Sebastidae > Helicolenus > Helicolenus hilgendorfi. The sequence continues at coordinate 6,905 of CAKALG010044991.1, forward strand.
GTTTAGCATGCAATAAATAGGCCTTTCTTGATTTCCGTGCGTCATTTGTACACCATGTATACTGTACTGATTGCAATCAAAACATCCCGATAAGAGTTTGTGATGTATAAAAAGTGAGAAAGACCACTTATTGTGGAAGACGGATGGGTCAAATAAACACAGGACTTTTAACCAGGAGAGCCGTGTTCAAGACCGTTGTTTTGTAAGTTATGTTAGTGATGAGTGATAATTGCCACATATTTTTTAATGATGTTTGTGACATATTTTCTGTAGTTGTGTTACTTTGTTTCCGTACATATTTTTCTCAGTTTACTTACTTATTTTAAGCCCAACGATGATGTTTTTTTGCCTAGACCTAACAAATGACAAGTGAAAAGCGGTATTTATAGGCTTCTTAAGAGACTGGGTTTATCATGTAGTGTGTGTGTGTGTGTGTGTGTGTGTGTGTGTGTGTGTGTGTGTGTGTGTGTGTGTGTGTGTGTGTGTGTGTGTGTGTGTGTGTGTGTGTGTGTGTGTGTGTGTGTGTGTGTGTGTGTGTGTGTGTGTGTGTGATGTGAGGAATCATCCTTGTTGCCCTGATTCTTTCCTCAAAGAGCAGAGCCTTTTCTGGTATAACTATTTGCTATAACTGGTCACTTCCTTGATGTAAATGCATCTGACTGAACTGATTACTTATTTCCCAATCCAAACCATTTTCCATCCATTTTTTACTGCCTTACACCATTTTAAATGAACCCTTTATATAAAATGGTGGCTCTTTTTTTTCTTTTTTGTCTGCCTTTTAGCAAAGCTTGTCTCGGAAGAAAAGGAAAGCAGCAACATGCAATTTTATTTTATTTTTCTTTTTTTTTTTACCATATTTTAGCCTACTGTGGCAATTCAAACTCAGGCCAAGTTTGTGAAACCGTGAATTACTGCAGTGTTCAAAAAAAAAAAAAAGACAGCTAAAATGTTGAAGGAAGGTTAGTTTTGTTTAACAAAAGAAATGACTTTATTGATTTGTAGCTCCAATGAATATCACTACACCTCTGATAAGAGAAAGCAAGGACAAGGTAGAGAGAGAGAGAGAGCATGATTTGCAGGAGGGTTTGCTGACATGAAGACTGCTGATCCCTTTTGTACTGCTATTTGTCATAACACTGTTGACAAGAGACTCCTCTTCACACAGAAAACAAGGAATGCCTGGAATCACATTGTGTACATAATGAGGCATGCACATACTGTTAATACACGCTGTGCATACACGCTCACATACACACATACACACACACACACACACACACACACACACACACACACACAAATGAAACAGAAGATAGAAGAGCCACCAGCTACGCTAAATCCTGCTCCTCATGACACATTCGCTTTGCGTCAATGACATGCCTGCATGAGCTTTTTAAAATTATAATCACCACTGTAGCTGCAAACAATGTGTCTCCACATTCATGCATAGCTCCATTTTTTTAATTACACACTTAGTTGTTTCACACTTTAACTGCTGATATGCTAGGACATGTTTTTTTTCTAATTTGGTTCTTATTTTTGAGGTCATCATTCCTCTCAGTTATGATCCAACATAAACTCATGAAAAGGCTTTTAAATAGCACATTATAAGGACTTTCTGCATCTCATGAGAGCGCATTCAGCCTTTTTGCATGTAATTTGTACACGTCTTTTGTGTGTCATTTTTATGCCAAGCAACAAAATCAATACAAAAGGCTTAGACAAAAAAAAAACACTCACTCTGGTTTAGGCAACAAAACCACTTAGTTAGGTTCAGGAAAAACATCATGATTGGGCTTAACATAAGTATGTAAATTAACTGTAATCTAAGTAAAATATGAATGGAAACCAAGTAACAGAAGTACAGGAAACACGTCACTAACGTCACTTCAAAATAATACAACAACACTTTGGGACATGACCGCCGTTTTTCATTCTATGTCACTAGCTCTGAACGTAGCACATTTATGCAGATTTAATGGACATTTACAATAGTTTGGATATTATATTATTATTATTATTTTTGTTAATATAACATTTGCCTTTGTTGTCCGTTTCAAATTGTCGTGGTAAGACTGTATTTTTGACCTTTTTAATCTGAGAGTTCTTGAGTGTAATGTATCAAAAACTGGCATGGCCATTTCTAAAGGGGTCCCTTGACCTCTGACCTCAAGATGTGTGAATGAAAATAGGTTCAATTGGTATCCACTAGTCTCCACTTTACAGTCATGTCCATTTCATGCACTTTTGACCAAGTCATAGATTTGAGTATATTTTCTTTGCTAAATGCAGTCCCTATTAGGGTTTCTGTACAATATTTGTCATTGTTTTGTGTTCTTAATTGATTTTCAAGAATACTTACTGTATACATATATTTGAAAAAAGGAAACATAATTGCACACTCCCATATAAAGTGTACTAAATACTTGACAAATCTCCATTTGCGGTACATTTTGAACAGGTACAAAATATGTGATTAACTTGTGATTAATCGGGATTAGCTATGGACAATCATGCGATGAAATAATTTAATTGATTGACATCCCTAATCATAACGCCCAGAAGTGGTGGTCAAATCATGAAAATTATGGGGGTTAATGAAATTCCTTTCAAGCTACAGGAGGCAACTTCACACTGTGGTGGCTCAAAACAGTGATGGTAAAAACAACTGTTTGAATTCTTGAAGGTTTAGAAGACTTTGTTGCAAAGACATCATGAAATGTCTCCGTCTTTATATCTTTGTGAAGATGTCAAAAAAGCACGATAAAACCGTGTCGTTATAGGTGATACTTCACTCTTAAATTTTTGATTCATGACTCCCTTTGCACTGAAAAGGTATCACTCACTGACAACAGTTATAAATTTGGGAGCTTTCACCAGAATTCTCTCTTTCAGTTAAGGCTGGGTGGCATGATTGTCTTCATTTCAGGCCCATTCTACAATGCAATATTTTGTTTAGATGTCACAATCTTGCTGAACTATAAGTAGAACTTTAGAGGGTGTGATGGAGAGTGGAGCAGGAGACTATAGGCAACAGGAACTTGGAGGAAATAAAATCCGGTGCAGTCGAGGCAAAACTGAAAGTCGCATAACAAAATCAAGGATCCAACAAAGACTGAGTTGAAAACTAGGACTTAAATACAAGCTAATCTGACGAGAGAATGAAGTGCAGGTGGAGAAGCACAGGTGAGGGGAATGCGGTGATTAGGGAGGATAATAGGCAGGGAGCCGATTGGCCGGTGGAAAAACTGGGAGCAGAAAAGGAGCTGATTCGTTGGGAAGAACTAACGAGGAGTGTATGTACAGGTGAAAGTAATCAGGGCGGGGCAGTGAATCAAAACTGGCGGGAAACACAAAGGCAGGGAGTAAAATCTAACATGACACATGAGGAGCTTACAAAATAAAACAGGAAACATTAAATGAATGCAAGAAACACGGAATATAACAAAAAATCCAAAAATCTACAAACCAAAATCCTCTTCTTGACAAATCAGAACTAATTATAGACCACTAAAAATATATATAATATTAGATAGTCAAAGTCTTAACAAACTCTGCCCACATCATATCTCAGGCCCTCTGTATAAAATATAGTCAAACACTCTGCCGAGTCTGTTTCCGTGGACCTCTGGCCCCGATAACTCCCCCATCACACACTTGTCAGAAGCCATAAGCTCTGCGTTGGATGAAGTCCTCATCACTACAATCGCTGCTGGTGATCAAGAGGAGGAGGCTGCTCTGCTTCTGTCCCGGAGACACATTCAACCTCTGAGTGGAGGACGATAGACTTGTCTCCACCATGACTCTGTCATTGAACGAGGCATTCATGTGTGAGAGAAAACTGCAGTTCGATGAAAACTGTATCTCAGTATACACTCCTGCTCTCTCTGGGTCTGCTCTGCTTTGTGTTTGCAAAAAAAAAATCTTTACCATAATAATTTCCAGACACTATTATATTGATTATAAACAAACAAGACCATTGCACTGAGGATCAACGGCATTCTACATTGTGTACAACAAGGTCAGATTGGATTTGGTTACGTATGCCAGGAAAGTAAAGGGGCAAAGGGGAAGTGCTGGAATGTGTTCTGCATTTAAAGAAACATATCACCAACAATAAATGAAGTGTGAAATGAACCTGCATCCATCGGCTAATTGTTTATTGTAATTATACCAAGGCAGAACCTTATTTTACTTGCCCAGATATCCCATTATCCTCAAATTGTTTGAAACAACCTATGTTTGTTGTGATTTTATGACTACAACAATCTCACAGTCCTGCTACTATTATCGGCCCTCTCTTAGTAGCCTAAGTGGAATTAGTGCGGCATTGTCACGCCTTGCATCTGAGAGACGACCGTTATTATTTATATGGCTCGCTTTAGGGCTGCATAAAAGATAAGTGCATTAAAGTTAAGTAACTAGTCAAAGAGTGGAGCTTTCTTGTAAACAAACAACAGTGTCAGTGCATCGAGGTCTAACAAACATGTTGAATGCTATTCCTCTCTCATAAAACATTTGTATATTATTGAATATTTTAAATCCTGCATTGTTTACATTCATGTTCACATTGTTAGACTGACTGTTGATCACCAATCCAGCAAACCGTCACACTGCATGCAGAGATATAAGAGTCATCCTACTCTGGAAGATTTTCCCAAAGAAATTCTAAAAATGTAAAAATGTGAGAGTATTGGGAGATGGTAAATTATAACGCTATCATGATGTCTTCAAATGTTATCTTGTAAAAATGTAGGTTTTGGCAAGAAACTTGAATAAATACAGTTGTTTGAAGGAAATGTTTTCACAGCAATACAAAATAGATATAAGATAGGGAAAAAAATACCTGTTTAAATTCCTACCACTAGCTCTAAACAACTTATAATATATAATTAGAACTACTAATGCCAATTTTTTTGGTGAATCAAAGCAAATATTTAAATAAAAGTACAATCATTTATTTTCTACTATTTGAATTGTGTTTTTTTATGCTAATAACCACTGAAAAGTGATCTCCTGGATGAAAGCCCTGTGTTTGTTGGACCCATCCAACACCAATCCCGCCCACCCTGTGTGTCTATTTCGCTCTTTAAAATATGTCACCACAGCACCCTCCCTGTGCATTTACTGTTGCTGCAGATGGATTTACATTATAGGTAATGGAAAGCCAGATGCATCTCCTATCCCGGTGCTGAAGGGTGCTTTGTGCGGCGGTATCGAACGCCGACGGCCGCGACAAAGCATCGGTATTTGACGCCCTGGGATTGAGAACGGGCTGCTTAAACACATTGACAACAGACCTGTCTGTGAAAGACACAAATATTCAAATCCCAAAATTAAATAGCGACTACCCAACAAACAAATATACGAATAGTCAAATGTTCAGGTCCAGCCCTAATTGTAACATCATGCCTCTGCATTCTATTCACACATATTTGCAGAAACTTGAAACACTAATCACTCTGTAATTAAAAGAGATGACTCCTTCCATCACACAAAGTCAATGAAATAGCCAGTGGGCTGACAGGAGAAAAGAGAGGAGAAAACACGGGAGATGAGGCGTGATGTAAAAGTTATGGCCCATGAAGAAGAAGAAAGGAGGATCTGACATTTTGACTAATATGCTACTGGCTGAGGATATGGCTCGACTACAGAGCTCACGGAGCAGGAGCCTCTCACGTTCACAGGAATGATTTCACAACTCCACGAGCTCCTAAATTATTAAATGAAACACGCTTTCGTTTTCATTTAACACCCATTTCTACCTCTGATGCGTGCGTAACAGCAGAAACTGCACAACAATATCTCTAATTTGAGCTCATGCTATCAGCGTGAACAAGAAGAGAAGTCAATACAGAAATGCTGTTAATTGCTTTTGCTGTGTCTTTTTCAGATATACTGTACCGAGGTGTAACTGGTAGACGAGGAAATATGCAACCAGCTGACTGCTTTCAGTATAAAGCCACAAAGCTTTCAGGAGATTTGCAACCCTCGCCAGGAGAAGAAAAAAGAATGAAAAGAATGAAATGAATGTATCACAGTGGAAGTTGTATTGTTATACATTCTATTCCTGTTTTTAACTGCTTTGAAAACCGTCATTATGACGCTCATAGCAGGTGCATTTTTCTGCAATTACAGCAGAGGTAATATTGTTAAGTGCCTCCTTTTCCTGTTTTTCGCTGATTCCATTAATGAATTGCTTCGTCTTTTTCTTTTCCTTCTTCCTTTCTTTCTCAGAGGATTTGCAGTTTGAAAATCTAATTTTTTATAATGCGTCACTTTACACCGCTGTGACAGAAAGCTGTAATTCTCCAAGCTTTTAAATCTGTCCTTTTAATGCAGACCAGACAGAAGACGAAAGGTTGTTAGTGTAAAAATCAAACCTGTTATAACTTCCACTCTGAATGGCACTCCATTAAAATTTCCATTTTTTAAATTATGATTAGAACTGGCTACAAGCTGTTCTGGTGCAGCGACCGGCCAGCAGGGGGGGATAAAACTCTGGTTCCTCTTGTGACCCCCCCCTATGTGCTGAAACTCCTCCGGTCCAACCCCCTCCCTCTCCCTTGCCCCCTGACGGGAAAGGCCAACTGAGCTCTGGAGAATATTTATGAGCGAGGGAGAGCAATTGGTTTGAGATCATTCGACAAGGGAGGGAGGGAGAGAGAGAGAGAATGGGGGATGGTGAGAGGGAGGGAGAGAACAAGGAGAAAATAGAGATAGACGTGGAGATAAAGGCAGAGACAGAGGTTGGATTTCAATGTTTTTATTAAAACTGCTTTTTAACCGGGTGGTTAATTAAAATTAATTACTTAGCACTATTCGTCTGTCTCCATCACAGTATGTGTATGTGCTTGCATACATGCTGGACTGGATTATCCATATATGGCATCGGGCGAGTGACCGGGGTAACGAGCCAATTTGCAGTGCTGGGTGGGGGGCACCAAATGATTAAGACAACAACTAGACTTTTAAAGGTATAATATACAAGAATTAACTTAAAAAACAATGTATAGACTGATACAAAATAATCCCTCTCAATCATCACATATGCCCCACTAGAAGTGTGTGATGGTGTCTGTTTCTGCAGAGACCCTGCCCTCTGCCTGTATTCTCTCTTTTCTTCTTATTTTGCTTTACTCAGGACGCATCTGGGTGTCTGCAAACAGCCTCTGGGCCCCACGTGGGGGTGTGAACCCCTAGTCAATAACATCGTTCAGGGTGTTAAGCCCGCTCAAGTGGTCGAATGTCCCCGCTTCTGATACCGAGTCTCCACATACGAATCGGCCATATTTCACGTACGGGAAGAGGTTGTGTTATGTGCATGTGTTCCAGTGATCCCTCTGCTCCTCTCTGTGTTGTGATTACAGTTATGATCGGTATGTGTTTCTAGTTTGATGAGAGCAGCGCAGAGCCAACAGCCAGCAGACAGGAAGCCTATATTCATTCAAAATCCGGCAACTAGGCACCTTGTCGCAGGGTTATGTGGAGTTGTGCATAGTTAGTAGTGTATTTATTTTTGTTTTTAGAATTATAAGAAATATTTTAGAAAATAATGTTTTATTTAGTTGATTCGCTGCTTTGTTCCCACTAACGCCACTCTCTCTCTTCAGTCACTCTCTCCCTCCTGGCTGGATGAGCAGTGGACGCGTGGCCAACTTTGACTGCTGTGTGTTTACAAACAGCAAACGACAACGGTTACATATTATACCTTTAAAATATTTGTCATATGTTCTATATATATTACTTACTGGAAGAGATGCAAACAGGTACAACATTAACTGCTGATACATTATATGACACGACATGACATGAGTGTATATATAAAGGAAATTAATTGCAATTGATTGAGTGTAAGGTGCCCGCATCTCCCTCCCCCAAATCACGGCCGTGTATTCTGAAATAATGCAGAAACTTTGATATTATATCAGACAAATTCAAAATGGACAGGCATCAGCTATGTGGTTGTGCTAAATGAAAACTAAAAAAACACAAACAATCATGGCACATAATTCAATATTTACCCTCAATCGCAAGCTGTCAAAATCAGCAGGGTGAGACAGCTGGGGCCAAAAGTTCTATTTCCAACCACGAAAAGGAAGCACCGAGCTACCTGACGTGTTCTGAGCTTCTGCACGCTGTTTCAGCACTGGACAGCGCCGCACCCTCTACCCACAACAAACTGTGCTGTCCATGGTTCTGAAACAGCCCAGCCATAGTCGCATCATGACTCTCGGCCTATAATTTTGTTGTTTTGGCTATTTTTCTAAAGCTTAAACAGAGGAGGTACAAATAAAATTGAGGGGATTAACACCCCTCATGGCGTTGAGCCCAGCATGTACTATAAATTCATGTGGTCTTTAGTTCCATAGGAAGACTTTTTTATGTGGAAAGTGCAAGGAGGTGGGCACTTCAAGTTTGGTCACCCTAGAGCACCGCACTGTGTTAATCCAGGTCTGCATACATGCACTTCTTTTCTACAGCTGCAAGGACCAAAAATTTGCACAAGCATTATGGAAAACTGTTCAAATTGAGGATATTTTCGCTGCTGCTCAGTTCTACAATAGGCCAGTTTGGGTTTTGAACTAATATTCAGGACCATAGACTTCATACACTATAGACGTAGTCTCTGTGACGTCACCCATAGGTTTCTGAAGGGCTGCGGTGAAGCTCAAAGTGGGTGGCTGCGGCCGTCGCCATCTTGCCGGTTATGACATGGCCTAACTCCCAGATAATCCAAAAATGGGCAAATAGGTAGATCGTTGGTGAAGCTG
>CAKALG010044994.1:0-16623 GCA_916700815.1 Helicolenus hilgendorfi
GTCCCTGCCTGCTGTGGCCTCTTTGCTCCTGGACGTGGTCTTGGCGACCATCGCGGTGGTGAAGGGGTAGAGATACGTGGTGTCGATGATGTCACACATCTTGTCCTTGGTCTGAAAGATGAGAAATGCTGTCATGAGTGTGTACAAAAAGAAATAAATGATGTGTGTGTGGGGACATAAGAGGGATCTCCCTGCTGACTGCAGTTAAGGGCATCAATCATCCAGGCAGAACACACACCATTAGCAAGCAAGACACTTAAAACATAAATACTCATAACATTTAATCTCATATGAAAGGTTGACGTATAGTCTGTTTGTTTTACTGATGAGAGGCAAAAAACGAGAGCATGTTAACTCCGCCTAAATGCATTTATTTGGTCTTATTTATAAAGTATTTAACATGTGTTCATGTTTTCAATAACACATGTGTAAAATAAAGTTGTGATTTACCAAACATGTGTCTTCGAAATGGCTGGTTTACCTTTTCAAGATAATATAAAATTATGTGAAAATGGCAGTAAAAATGATCAGAAACATTAATTTACGCACCAATCTGCACTTTTCATGATTTATAGATAAGGCCTGTTGTGAGTTGGGTTGCAATGGTTTGTTATTTTTAAAAAGTGGGTACCCAGAAAGGAAACACTGAAACATAAAGCACTGTCAGACAGATTCAAGTCATGTCTGATTGTTATGTTTTTGGCTTGATTGCTCACCTCATCTGGACAGCTGTTATCCACCCAGTCCTGCCGATGGCGGTCGAAGCCACTGGAGCATCTGACGAGAGAGGAAACAACTGTCAATCAAATCTTTAGTCAAATAAAAGAGGTTTAGTATTGCGCTTTCATAAAGTTGAGGGATTTGTGTGAGACTGATTAAAAAAGGATAATCAAAAACAAAGTAGTAAAGGCCTGCTAGGCAACCATCAAATGAGTGCGAACGTTACCTTATTACAAACCATGAACTGTACGTGACCCAAATAATTAATAACGCACTTAAAATGAATTACCCGAAATCTCAAGTACCGCACTAATTTGCCTCTTGACCTGCTGTTTTCTGTTCAGATCACGGTAACTACGGTTGGTAAAGTAATAAAGCTCCGGGTATCCAGCAAAAGTCACCGCAACGAGAAAAAACGCTAATGACGTTGAGTGCTTTTCCACTACGAGTTGAATTTTTTTCAACTCGGCGCTCCTGGAAAATAACGCGAGGCGCACAGAGCGGATAAACGCAGGGCGCTCAGCAATGCAAAAGTAGCGCTCGACATGCTTCACTCTCATTGAAAAAGGGAGTTAAAACGCTGCTAAAACGCACTCCGTCTCCCCCTTCTCCCCTTCCGTAACGTGGTGATGTCACCAAGTAACACATTTTGCATAACACCTGCCTAGTTTGGCACGACCATAAAAAAAAAAAAAGCTTGTTAGAGCGGAGCTGGAGCAGAGTCCGAAGAGTTTGATTCGGTTGGCCAATCACAACAGAGTGGGCCAGCTGACCAATCAGTGCAGACTGGGCTTTCAACAGAGGGTGAAAAGAGGTGCTGCAGCACAGCCGGTATGAGAAACTTAAAGCGTTTTTTTGAACAGTAAAGTATGTAAACATGTTCTAATAGAAACCCCAAATGCACCTGAAAATAAGCACAATAGGTCCTCTTTAAACACTTGGCCACCTAATGCAGGTTTTCTGTTAAAATATTTACGTCTCAAGCTCCTCCAGAGCCACAGAAGACATTACACAACCGTTTTTACAGTCCAAGTGTATATTTCATATGTTCCTGTGTGGAATATATACAGGCTGTAAAAACAAATCTCTATCTATCGTGCTGCATGTGTAAAAAAAAAAAAACTGTCCTTTAACAAATTTGCAGTGTAATTTCACGCTCATGGGAGTCACAGACATTATTGATAAATTTATATAATAACACTTAAGGGGGTTTCTATACTCTGAACCAAGCTGAGAAGAAAATCACATCCCACTCTCTGCATCCCCTCTGAGCTCTAGATTCAAAGAGGGAGCGGCTTTTTTTTTCTACAGTATGAAGACGTGGGATCTGCGAGGGGGAAGTTCAATGGGTCATGGGGCCTTGGGATAAGGGTGCTGCTGAGTAATAACCTCAGACGGCAGACAGAAATCGAGGCGGCGGCGGCGGCGGCGGCTAATCCTCCATGCTGTAAACGGATCAAAATTATAAATCGCCCACTGGTGAACTCGCCATCGTTCCGTCTAGGCACACAAACCGTATCCTGTCTGGAAGGAGAAGTTAGTATGCAAAGCGGTAAACCCACTCACACTGCGCTCCGTCAAATCAACTGAAGTTGAAAAGCTTTCTGCAAATTATTTGTCACTGCAGGTGGGAGATGTACAGAAAAACGCACCCAAATGAAAACAACCTATGACCGACTCACAATGCAGAAACGCAGCAATGGTATCAGTGCTTTGTGCTGCGGGGACAATATGAGTCCAGTAGAGTCTTAGACATCCCCAGCAGGCCCCATTTCTCTAGTGAACATATTGTTATGGTAATAGCTTTATGTGAAGGAGTCCATTTTCATCTTTCTACCTCTCTAATCATCCCATTCCTTTTATTTCCTCCCCCAAAAATTCTGCCTCATCGGTTCAATCAGGCGAGACAGATTCCTCCGCTTAATCCCCCACTTTTCCCCGACTGCTTTCTCCCCCCCGAGAGGGGAGGCAAAATGAGACACGATATTACCGAGCAGGTCTAACCTGTCCCTGTGGGGAGCTTGCGTTTTGTTTCTCCTCAATGGCATCCATCTCAGCCAGTTGCCATCTAGCGCAGTGAGCCACGGTGCTTTTAATTAGAAATGGGCTGAGGTGCTTCATTTGAATATAAATGAACTCATGAGGGAGAATATTTCTCTTCAGGTTTCCAACAATCGCAGCAGGATGGATAGATTGTCTTAGTGGCTTTCATTCCCACTTCTTTAGAAGCCATCTCAAACTCATGCAAGACTATTATTTGCAATTCATTTCTCAATTTCTCAAAGATTTTCATGAAATCAAACCCTGTTTTTGATGCTATTTATGGCTGACGTGTGTTTACGTTCTGTAATTGCCTCTCTTTACAGTAGTTAGTGGTGGAGTCTGTCATCATATGCACAGGAAAACTATGCATATATCACATTTACATCTGTCTCACTGTTTATTGTTTACTCTCTTACAGCTGTACCAGAGCTGAATTATGTTATAGGTGATGCAAACCGATCGTCCTCCTGCTTCACATTAAAAGCATTCAAGGTGACTTTTAATGTGAAGCAGTCATAAAATAAGACAACAATTATCTTCTTGCATTTTTCATCATTTTTGCAAGGGAGTAATGGAAGAAGAAAGAGCAGCCACAGCGAGATGTTAGATTAGATACTTGACTGTGTCCTGCCGTTGTGTAGAAAACCACTTGAAATCAGATCTCAGCTGTAATTATTATTGACTGACTCTCGTATTAAAACAATATTTTTGTTTGGCTGCACTGTAAACACACCCACCAGTTGCTCTTCTGTTGTATTTATGACAAACTAGTTGCTCAACAGATGTTTGCTGTTGTATAAAACTGCATTTGTTGTTAACACCAAGAAACACGGATGACACCAAATCAACCAAATCTCCCTTTTATCAAGTCATTTAATCCTGGAATTGAGTCCTTAACATTTTATTTTCTCATTAAAAGTGAAACAAATCCACCAATGCGGTGAGTATATTTCTTACTGCACTGAAAAATAAGGTTTTTAGGACGTAATAATACGACGATTGAGGTTTTTCAGAATAATAAACTGAACAAACAGTACGTACTAATATGCTGCTCACACATGAATGCATCAGTGATGATAATCTTAGAATATATATGACACTATTAAGTGGACCATTCTGCATATTGAGTACTTTCACTTTTGTTACTTGAACTACATTTTACGAACATTACTATTCTTTTACTTAAAGGTGCAGTGTGTAGGAGCCAGTGTTTGGTTTGTCCGTTCTGGGCTACTGTAGAAACAACGCAGCCGACTTAAGGTTACGAAAACACAATGATTCTTATTTTTAGGTGATTATACACTAAAGAAAAAATGCTTATTAATATTATATTCCATTTCTGCTAATAGATCCCAAAAAATGCTACACACTGTGTCTTTAAGTAAGACTTTGAATGCAGGACTTTTACAAGCAACAGGTTATTTTTCATTCTTGAATTACTCGATTTACTCGGTAAACAATCTGAATACTCCCTGACTGTTTAGCAGTGCAACAGCAGCTCCTAAAAGAATGATGCGCTTGTAATGACGCCATTTCTCAACATAAAAGTACGCAATAACAATATCCCCGGAGACTAAGACATATTAAAACTCAATATTTGTCTTCTCAACAGCCATTAATTTTCTACGAGCTGCATTTGAGATGCTCGCCAGCTGTTTTCTTTAGGTAAACAAATCCCTTCAGTTGCTGTAAACACATCAATGTTCGGCTACACGGGCACTTACGGCCCACTCCGGGTCCGCCGGGACGTCTATCATGCTTTATAAACCTACTTCAGAACCGGCTGCAAACAACAAACTGATTTAGTTCAGAAGTTAGCATGAGAGAGGCGCTGTGCTCTCACCTTCCCGGCGCTTCACTGTGAGAGAAGTTCATTAAGGTTGTTTTCTTAAAATGTCAGCGCCTTTCATTAACCCCGGAGGCAACGAGGCCGCCACTGTTGTTAATTAGCGCGTGTTTAAAGCATGTTTGCCTTTTTCAAAGGAAGTGGCTGAAGGACACAAAGGGCACTCAACAGTCAGATATTAACACAGTTAAAAAGGCTAATTAAAATGCAGCTTAATGAGATCACTGCTACAGGCGTACAGTATCTCTCCATATATTCATGTTGCTGCTCTGTAAATGAGTTTGTCTCTGTCAGAGGATTTAAGATGCTGAGCGGAGGGGATGTCAAATTCAATGTAAAATCTCAACGGACAGATGTGCTGCACATTTCTCCAGTCGACCTCAGAATAAATGAGTCCAAAATAAAAGAGTGGCGGATTAATATTTGATGCATGAGGCATTCAAAATGCAGCGGCGTACAAAAGAGAAGAGATGGCGGCCGCCCCGAGTCTGACAAAACAACCCCCTAAGAACATTCAAATTCAGGCGGCACATTTATCAGGACAGTAAACATCTATTGAAACTTTCTTAACTTTCCGTCTGTGGGTGAAAACACTACTATCTCTCCATAATTTATTTCTCCTCTCTGTCTCAAACTTTTTCCCCATCCGACAAAACAAAAACCCACCACGGCTCACATTTCAGCTGTCAGGAAATTCTAGGGGAGGAACGCTAACACTCCTTTAGCAGCTCAAATATTTACTTTGGTTTGAAGTGCAGGCAGACAGGAAGGATGAGATATAAAGTGGAGCAGAGTTTGACAGAACAGGTGCGAGTTGAATGAATGTTAAAATGAACTGCTGTCTCGTCTCAATGGTAAAAACTACATCTCCATTCACTGCGATGCTAACGGAGATACTAACTGGAGACAGCTTTATGGAAATTCATAGTTTTGTATGTGTATCAACAAGAAACGCGTGGACTGTGTTTACTCCAGATGTTTGGTGTTTTACATTAAATCATGTTTAACCATGAACAGAGCGTCAGTTGATTCAGCTGATTTTAGACACCAGCTTCTTTCATTTACATCACTGGATTACTACTAAAAAAAACCTCTTGCAGCCAGCCGTACTAGAAACATTACTGATTCAAATGTAAATGTAGAAATATTAATAAACAAATGTGAACTGCTGGATTAACCAAAAAGTTATTTTCCAAGTTGTACTTCGCTATAAAGTACTGCAGACACAAACTGTTAGATTTGAGAAAATGTGTGATCACAAATGCGTGTAGCTGAATAGAAATGTTGGATGGATTTAATTTTTTTTTTGAAAGTAAAGTATTTATTTACATAAAGAAATCAGAATTTGTCAAACATCAAAAAAGACTAGTAAGAAAAATGTGGTATTGTAATATGAAAGTCTTACAGATGTTACGGTATCAGATTTACACTATGCGATTATCGTGGCCATAGAAAATTTGAAAAAATAATGAATGAATCAGTCAAATTCATCTTAAACTTTGTGTATTGTGCGTTTTGTCTCTTTGTTATTAAATTAATTACACTCAAAATATGAGTGTAGGGAGGTGGAGAGAGAGAGTCTGTTACATAACTGTAAAAAAGCGTACAAAAATACAATTACAATCAGAGGTGCTGGATTTCATTATATTATCATATGTGTATTATTGTTATTATTATTATTATTATTATAGATGTCAATATTTCATTTTTTAAATATCAAGGTTATCATCAATACTGGTATATTGCGACGCCCTGACCCAAATAATTGAACCTAAAATCCTTAAGGGCGCTTTCACAAGCCATAGTCTGTTTGGAATAGAGTGAAATAGAGTGGTTTGTTTTCTATTTAGTCTGGTTCAGTTTCACAGTGCACAAATTAAAGCGGACCAAATAAAAATGTAATTTGTTGAGAATGAGAGTGAGAATGTGTTGGGAGGAGTAAAATAATAATTTACAGGTGAGTCCTTTGAGAGTAAAAGTGTTCAATGAATCCAACCTGTTGAGCCGATGGCACCAGCTGCAGTTGAAGTTGATCTGTGAGGAGATGCACGTGCTACAGCTGGTGAACTGGAGACAAGCTGCAGAGGAGAAAGATCAAAACAGGTCAGATCTCAATTTACACAATCAATAGCCTAATTGACATACAGCCCAGGAAAAGGTCTCCAACGCCACATAACGACGAGGAATCCATCGAATAACGCTCGTCCAGAAGCTGTTGCAATAACTCCTTCTTACTGGGTAAAGGCATCATTTCCACGGCTGTGGAATTGGTGATCTTGGTCTTCGTCAGCTCCACGCGGTGGTACTCGTAGATCGTCCTCCGCCTCACGTCTACATTATGGAGAAAGAGAGGAGACAGAGTGAGGGCGCGAACAAACCATCACAAATCTCCCACACAGAGATAAAAAACTGGGACAAGTGGCCCCTGAAGAAAGAGGAAAGACAGCGGGAGGCAGATTCAGGTCATATGGGATGCTACCACAGCACTTTATTTCTCCACTCTCTTTGTGCCTAAACGTCAGCCCACAATCTGGGGATGGACGGTAGCAATTTCCCCGGGGAGCTGATATCAATCAGACCCTGTTGAAAGGCTGCCTTCCCAGTCATCTGTAACAGCAAGTCATCAGCCGGGGAAAGATGGAACGATTGATTAGATACATCATTGACTCTCATTGCATTCAGGCCTGTATAGCTCATACGGGCCGGTGTGAAATAGGCTGCTTGCTTTTGCTGGCCGTGCATCTTCACACTCCCGTCAGTGGAAATGGAAAAAGAGGAGGATGAAATACAGCCTTTGTTCAAGTCTAAAAGGCTCTTATCCTGCGTAGTATCTAAACAGATCTGATCATAACTCCTCGGTGCTGTAGTTAATCTAAACCCTAATTGGATTGTTAAAGTGACTTTCTATGCCGGCGTTCCAGGAATGAAACTGTAAATCTGTAGAATAAATCACCGAGATGCACCGCAACGTGCCGCGCGGCATTACTCAACACATGACATTTTCTATAACACTTATTTTTGCTTGACCAATGAGCTACAAAATTGAAATTCAATACACCAGACTGTGGCTGCGTAACATACACAGCAAGCAAAGTCTCATTCATCACAGAGTGTAATGTGCTGAAACGGTTTCAAAGTAAATAGTTTGATATTTTGGAAACAGGCTTATTCCCGTAGTAAGATGAGAAGATCAATACCGCTGTCATTGTCTGTCCAGTAAATATGAAACGGGGGGACAGTACCGACTGTCAGGAGTCAGTTAGCTTCTGTCCAAAGGTAAAAATAATCTGTTTACCAGCACCTCTAAAGCTCACTAATTAACGTTACATTTAGTTTGTTTAATCAAACAAATAAAGTGTAAAAAGATCTGTGGTTTTACAGGAGATTTTGTGTGCTGGACTTCATGCTAGGCTAAGCTAATCATCTCCAGACGGCAACCTCGGGGTCTGAAAAGTGAAGCCAATGCTGAAGTACCTTAAACTTGCATTCTTTCTAATAGCCAGCAGGGGGCGACTCCTCTGGTTGCAAAAAGAAGTCTGATTGTATAGAAGTCTATGAGAAAATGAGCCTACTTCTCACTTGATTTATTACCTCAGTAAACGTTGTAAACATGAGTTTATGGTCTCAATCGCTAGTTTCAAGTCTTCTTCAATACAGCATGAGGTTCATTTAGTAAATTATGGTCCCATTTAGAGTCAAATAGACCATAAAGCAGGGGATGCTTTAGGGCGTGGCTACCTTGTGATTGACAGGTCGATACCACGTACGTGTTATCATCTTACCACTTTAACTCTTTCACAGTGTGTTTTCAGTTCATGAAAGTTAATTATAACCTTTTTGGTCGCCTAAAAATATCTTATTCAGCGTTCGGTTGTATTAAGCTCCACCCTCTCGTGTCACTTCTGGTTGCAAAAAGCCAAGACGGTGACGACCACTCGAGGCTTCAAAACGGCAGTGCACAAACCAATGGATGACGTCAGGGTGACTACGTCCACTTCTTATATACAGTCTATAGTCTCCTCCAAATCTCAGCTAATTTTCTTGCTCAAATACATTTTTACAATTTATCAAATAATCAGTTTATACAGGTTTAAGGACAAGAAAGCAAATTTCCCACAATGTTAAACAATTCCATCAACCCTATTCAAGGTTACTTTCTTTGCTTGGTTGATTGAACAGTTGGCTGCGCTGGCTACAGTGTTGTTCTTCTCATGTGATGGGATGTTGTTTCTCTGCAGACCTGCTCCGTTTGATTACACACAAGACAACTGATCAAAGCAGCAAATGTGAGCCAGCTCTGTCTAACCTGAGAATAAGAGCGCCCTTCCTTTCCCTTCCTCTCCTCCCCTGGTGCCTGACTTCCTCTTGCCTCTAGCAAAGGGATTATCAGGTGCCTAATGACACGGTGGGGGCCAGAGGAAGGTCAGTTCCCCAGCCTCAGGCTGCTGATGTGTGGGCAGACCGTACAGCCTCGCTGGCCTCTGTTTGGTCGGTGGAAGGAAGCCGCAAATCAGATCAATTATAGCCTGGTCTCGACCACAACATAAACAACGCCTAATGAGGATTTAGCTACCTTCTGCTGATGCTATCAAACAAAGGCAGATTTGCAAGTGTGCCATCAATTAGAGAGGGTCAGTTAACTCATATTCAAATTAAAATCACATCCGGAAAAGATAATACACATATTATTGCACTCTTAAGCTATAAAATATAATGAAAAATTGCCTGTATTAACATACTTGCTGTGATTAAATCACAATAGCAGGCAGCCTCATACTGCTTATTCATCCATGTGGAGGAGCTGCATGGAAATCAATCCAAATGTGATGTGTGGACACTGAGTTAAAGATCGATGGTGAAATGGCACTGTCTGCTCATCAGACAGCATGGCTGGTTGGACTGTTACACTAAATATTACAATGTGTTCAATTGACCTCTTTAAGCACATGATTAAACTCTCGGCTCGTCGATCCAACATATTAAATCACAATGTTTCTTCTCAAGCAGAGATCAGCTGTGAAAAACCTTAAAAGAATGACAACCGTGTGTAATTAATAGCTCCAGTCTTGGCATCTTCCTGCTGGTAATCAAGATTATTAATCCAGATACAGGTAATAAGATAAGAAAAGGATGGAGGTGGTTTTGACTTCATTTTAAGAATAAATTTGCTGTGATTGATAATAAAGCATATTGAGTATGGGTCTTCACACGTGTTTGTATCTGACCTGTTAATCACCCAATCTGGCCACAACTCTTCTCTCTCATCTCTTTGTCCTGGCTCGCTCTGCCCGGAGGCCGTGTAAAATGTTTTATTTGAGCCTCTGATCTGGGGCGAAGCTACAGTGGGTTAAAAAAATGTCCCTCTAGTTGCCATGGTTGCCATGCGGTAATTGGCTGCAGTCGGAGACACTTAACCGAGTTGAAATACCTCTTTGTGGTACAGCCTGCAGCGGTCATGGCTCTCCTCTCTGTTTTATCTCTACTAAGATTAAAGCTTAACGTTCTCAGGACATGGAGAATTAACAGGAGCCATTTATTAACGTTACGCCTGTCTTGATATGAAAACACTGTCAAAAGATTTCTATTTCACCAAAATGACCCTTAAAAGAGATCTGAAGCAGATCAAGACAGATCCACCGCACAGCTGTAAATTATTTCAGATAAATAATATCTCAGCAGCGTCTTTTCTAACCTACATTTATACTGTACATACAGAAGAAAAAAGGGTGACTTGAGGTCACACATTAACTGTAACCATCCTACAAAGAGGGACTGAATACCTTGGAACAAATGAGCTACAATGGCGTCATACATCTCCATGAAAACTGCTGATTCTTGCTTTTTCTAAAGGTTAGCCCTATCCATCTGTCTCCTATTAAAGTGCCACTTTCATAGTATTTGCATCAATATAAGTTATACATTCTTAGTAAACTAACACTCTTATGATTTTGTCGACTAATTGATTAGTTAATTTAATCAACAGACACAAAAACGCCACTTTAAATCTTGTGTTTACCAGAGATGTGCTCATAAGTTTCTTGGAAATAGGTCATTCAGCATGAAAAAAATGACTAATTGACTAAAGAAATCTTAGTCGATTAAGACCAAAACGACCGATTAGTCGACTCATCAACTAAATATAAGGACTAAGAACGTTTGACCTTAGATGTTGCATCCTTTGCTGTCTCTACAGACTCTTTCTTTGTACCTCATGGGGCACTTCAAGCCCTTTGGACTGACAGGTGCAAGATTAAAATACTGCCCTTTTGCTTCAGACACGGACATGAACCTGTGCTCTTTGCAAATATCACCTGCCCGAAACAAAGCCTTGTTTGTTTCGTCTGTTGCAGGAGTTTGATTTTGTTTGCAGTGACTGAAGACAGTCTTAGCAAATTAAAAAAAACACTCCCCTGAGATGATTTCTTCACATGTTGAAGCAGTGCGATGAGGCTGTCAGACAGATACAGTGAAGAAGAACACTTGCACTCCTCAGAGACGTCACTCATTGTTCAACACAACAACTCGGTCTCAATCTGCTTTCATTCAGGATTTCATCACTCCATAAGAAAACAGCTGCACACACTGGTTTCATCATGTTGTGTCAGATGCATCAAAGACAGCTTGGTATATGAAGTCTAGGAGGACTGCGCTAACAGGTTCAATGGTTCAATAGACAAATCACTCAATGTCAACTACAATCAAAAAGATTTTTGTAGGAAAGGCCTTCAGATGAGACAGAAAACAAAGACCATGTCAGAAACTTCCACTCAGAGTTGTTTTGCTCTTAAGCCAGACATGATCAAACAGTCTCACGGCAGTTCATGAAAATAGTCACAAAATGTAATGTATTCGATTCGTCTACGAAGACACAAATTACCCTGTTTTTTAGTGATGCTTAGAATGACTTTCAACAACGTATTTTTCATGCTTTTTCAGTAACATTGGAAAAACAAGTTGCGCTCCAGTCTTTTCAAAATAAATCAACTTAGTTAGGTTTAGGCAACAGAACTACTTAGGTTTGGGTTTAAATAACACCGGAAGTTCCATAACTTAAAGCTGAAGTACGCGAGATTGGAGCAAATATGATTAAAAAAAGTGATTTTGATAAAACGCTATATCATGACAGTAGTACATGAAACAGGTAACCTGAAAAAAATCATGCTCCTCTGTGTGCTCCAGTGCTCTAACGGCATTTGCAAGATTTCACAGACCGGAGGAAAACAAGCAGTAAGAACTGATCTGAGGTCCGCTGTCCAGCTGCCGTCTATGAGAGCCGGTTGTCAATCACTCACGAACTCCGACCAAACGGTCACACTAGGCAGCGCTGATCAAATATGAATCAATATTATGTTACGTTAATGCCTCAAATGTTGTCAGAATCATCTTGTAGTGCACGGTTTAGCTGTAAAATTAAAAAGTTTGTGACGCCGCCCCTATTGTGAAGTCTGGTGAAGGAACGGCTAGTTAGAGTCACATGACCGGAGCACAGCCAATAGGAACGCTCTCTCAATGAAATGACCTGTGATTGGTCAAAGATTGTTTTTTAAATTGGCATCGTTTCTGAAGCTGCAGCACGTTTCTCCTAATTGAAATGCTTTTGACCGTTGCAGTACGTTTGCTTTGTCTGTCACGGTAGTCCTCGCCTCAACCTTCCAACTCAACATAAAGATGCCAAGTGAAAGATGAAAAAAAGACCTTCTCATATACTGGGTCTAAAGTTATAAATCATTAACTTTGAAATAAATGCCATCCAAGTTTCACATACGCAATCAAAACAGAGTTTAAATTACTGAATAAATCACATCTGACAACTCATTATTGTGGCAGACTTTGAATCAGAGCCCATGGCAGAGAGCGAGAGTGAGAGAGAGTCTGACTGTGGATAAAAATGTTTGAAGTGTCTCCCCTTTGCTTCGAATTTGCTTTAACTTTAATGGGCCTAAATTGCAGTAACTCAAAATCCCAGAATGGGAGAGGCAGATCTGGAGCGGTGCCCACAGCTGTGCCCACTGAGAGAGGTGGAACAGTGTTGGAGGAGAGGTGGTGACAGTTGGAGCTAAAGCAAAACAGACGAGGCCGAACTCAGAGCTATGAGGCACAAAATAAAAAAGCTGATGAAACAATGCACTCAGTCAGCTAAATGACTCTTTGCTAAGCCCCGCCCCCCCTTAGTTACTGTTGCTGTGCTCGCTTTCCATTCCATTCTAGAACACAGTTTACCATGACGACAGTGGCAGAACAAAAGCAGCTTATTACTTCAAGCCGTTAAAGTCGTCACTAGCGCGTTAGCTAATGACGCTAACGAACGCTAATGAACGCTAACTCTGTGAGCTAGTAGAAAGTAATGCTTACAGCTAACTTGATTAAAAACGAGAGCCCTGTAAAAGAGTCTTAAATATGCACTCGATGGCTACATACATGACATGAGGCTAAAGCTGCATATCAACATCCTCATCAGATCCATGTACAGTATAGAAGATGTAAATTGTTCTTGTATTGAAGGGTAGAGCTAGTAAGCCATGATATTAAAATGTTATTTGTTCCGACATAACCTTAATTGGACGTAGACTGTATATAAGAAGTGGACGTAGTCACCGTGATGTCAACCCATTGGTTTCTAGACTGCCGTTTTGAAGCCTCAAGTTTGGCATTTTGGCCGTCGCCTTCTTGGTTTTTGGGCGTCACCTTCTTGATTATTTGCAACAAGAGGTGACACGAGAGGTTGGATTTAAGTACAACCGAACGCTGAATAAGACATTTTTAGGTGACCAAAAAGTTTGAACTGAAAACACACTGTGAAAGGGTTAAAGTTCAATGATGAAAACACGGACAACTCCCAGACCAGACAATGACGTGGTAGCGACCTGTCAATCACAAGGTAGCCAGGCCGGATAAATATATATGTGGCGGAAGATTTCTCTCATTATTTTCAGGAACATAGCGGACGAGGAGCTGTTTTTGTCCTGAACCGATGCTCTTGTAATATATTTAATGTTCAAGAAGTTTGCGAGACAAGTAAAATCACCCATGAAAGCGTTGGATTCAAATACGTCAGCAGCAGCGTCTTGTGATTGATTCGCTAGCTCGCTGCAGTGTTACTGCTTTCATTCCCAACACAGCCGTACTAGCATTTTCCCTAAAATGCTACTAGGTCTCAAGGTGGGAAATTGGCAGTACAGATTTCCCTGAATCTCGATCCCTGCTCCCATACACACATGACCCCATGCAGGCAATGTTCCTGAACATTTCAGGGATAGACTGCATGTGGGAAAGGGACGCTGTTGAGGGGAAGAAGTTCAATCATGAATTTTACATCTAAAAAAGTTGGCATTCAGATCAATACAAAATATCTTTTTGTGAACAAGCGATCGAATGTGAGCTAGAAAGGTGTGTTTGAGACTCACTGGGTATCTGTTGGATCTTGTGGACCACCACAAAGGCATCAGACAGGCCCACCTTCACCGGGTGATTGACAGAGCTGATCTGTGAAACCTCTATGGGGATCTGAAATAGAAGAGGGGGAAAATCAATTACCAGAACCACGGCGATCTGTCTGGGAACGGCTGGAAAAAAGAAGCAGGCCACACCAGTTTGACAGCACTGACAATTCAACCAATTTATTACTATCTCCCACAGGAATCTGCCGAGGCATTATTCAGCTTCAATGAGCATATGGGTGTATCTTCGGTGCCACAGATGGGGCTAAAATGAGCAGCAACTTTGTGAGGACTGATTTATATCTGAGAAAATAGACTAAAACTAACATTTATGGTCCATTCCAGTTCAATCTGGTATGTTGATTTTACAGAGTTAAACTAAACAAAAGCACACAGTGTCTTGAGGATGAATTCTCAAGGTAAACGAGATGGAGCAACCATCAAGAAATCCATAAAAACTCAAGATTACATGTAATGGTCGGGTTGCTCTTTTCAGACTAATAATAGCAGCGTAATGAAACACCTATTAGAAATAAAAAAAAAATAAATCCAGCTGCTCTTCTAATATGTGAAAATGACAAAAGAGGCCTCCAGTCGTAAAAGAAGCAGCCCCGCTGTTATAACCATCGCAATTATGATAGATCATTACTTTGTTATTGCAATTTCACACTCCTACAGCAGTCTCTGTTGGATAATATTTTTCATTACCGCCTCGTTTTCTCTGTTCAATAAACTTGTTTATCTGCGCCTTTTGGGAAATTTGGAGATTTATAGACATATAAGATCCTGTAACATGATTAGAAATAATGTTGCAGCCAAATCAAATATATGGAAACAATATGAGCACATTAAACGTATTATATTATTATAATTAAATGTATTATTGTTAGTCGTGTTGGCGTCACTCTTTTGTATAATGAGTGAAAACACGTGAACACGGGGCTGCAGTTAGAGAGACATTTTAAAAAGGCAAAAATAAGAACAAGGAAAAACTTTGTGTGAGCTGTGTAATTTGGGAGAAATGGAAAGTGAGACATTTTCTTTTGTTCTGTAATGATGATTTAAGAATGTTGATTTTCCATGAAATGTCTCCCCAAACCAGTTATGCAGTTATTCTTGTTTGATTGTAAAGTAGTTGTTTAATTTTGGTGTGTTTAAGTTTGCTGAATGTGTCTCAAAAGCCTGGAAAAAATGAGTTTAGTTAGTATTTACTCAGATGTACCCAGTCTTATAGTAAATATCAGTGATTTATGAATGTTGCTGCAGACAATGAAGGCCTGGAAATCTAATTATGAACACTGTACAAGCCTGTTTTCTTTATTGCTTTTACTTTTTTTGTACAGAAAAGCCCTCTGGATCTGGCTTTTATTAATTTATGGTGTATGGTGTGCACAATAATAAAACCTTTATTCATTCATCCAGACTGATAGATAGATATGACAGCGTATTATGGCCATTGTAGGTTAAAAATAATAATTACGGAGACAGAGAGGAGGGTAATATTCAGAGAAAAAACTTAAGAGATTAAAGTGGAAAATTTACTAGAAATAAACGCACAAATTTGTGAGATTATAAAGTAAATTTACGAGACACTGTTTTAGTAACTCACAGATACTGGTATACTGATAACATAGGAAAACATTTTTGACCTCTTTGTATGCAAAGACGATCCTGCCGGTGTTGTGCAGCGTCGCCTGGAAGGTGAAGCTTCCCAGGTTGTAGTTGTCCTGTAGGTGAACATGGTCCCACTGCACCACCAGAGCAGTACCTGAAGCAGAAACAACCAAACACAGCTCATTACCACATGAAAGACCACACAGACTCACCCAGATTAAAGGAACATACAGGCGTCATTCATCGCTACTGTCACACTTTTTTACTTTCTAACACTGACTTCTGTTTCACTGCTTTTGAAATAACATCTCTACTGTCTCAGATCTAACGTGACATGAACCTCTGACCGGGCTGTGAATATGAAGACATCAATGCAACAATCATGTGTGTAAGGCGATATGTTTTTGGGGGATTATATCCTGGCGGAGGCTTCATTTCCCCCTGTGGGTGTGAGGTGATTGACACTGAAGTAGCGCGAGCGCCGATATGAAAACACCCGACTAGAGCGGCATGAAAACGGCAATAAAACTGAAACATTTTTGAGAAAAAACAAATCAAAGCGTGACGGTTGCTGTGATGGATTATGAAGAGATGGCAATTTTCACAACAGTGAAAGTTTTTCATACCGTGCAAGAGCGAACAACGGTTCTGTAAATTACGTCTTTTTATAGTATAGAGAAATGTTTCCAGCTACACTGGCTGAGAGCAGTCAGCAACTCAGACAAAGAGAAGCAGAACGGCATCATTATGACGCTAACTTAAAGGGACTATTTGTAACTTTCTAAGCGTATAGAGCGCAGGGAGACACGCTGCAGAGAGGCAGGAAAAGCCAACTCTAGGATCAGATCTAAATCATGTTCATGGAGAGACCTTCGTCTGGTCAGCTAACATTACTGCTAAGCAGCTGAAATATAGAGTGATATTGTGCTTTTAGCTGACGTGTGTCGCCTCACTGTTTTGAGC